>VYXH01000100.1:0-18713 GCA_013397275.1 Burhinus bistriatus | reverse complement strand
GGGGGGGGGGGCGGGAAACCTGTAATTTTTTGGGGGACAGAGGCTCTGGGTTTAGTCTGCTTTTTTCTACCACCTTTGACGTACTTCCTTGTCTGTCAAAGCAATTCCATGCAAGAATTCAGCAATTTTTTCCAGGAGACTGATAAAATATGAAGTGATCTGGCTTCTTATTTAACCTCTTGTTTCTGTCTCTACATACCTTGTGCCACTTGGCTTGTGTTCAGACTCCAGAAGGCTTACTTTTGTTGTATGTCTGTATTTCTTATGGCATAGCTGGATCATTTCTGTTATAGTGTAGAACAAAGAACAGTCAGTCATACAAGGGGCTAAAATGCATTTTCTACTGCTATTGCCTGAATTAAGTGGAAAAAGTGGAAAATACTGAGGTAGAGTGTTTTTTGTTGTTGTTTCAATCTAATATCTGTAGTCTTAAGGAGTATCTAGAAGAGAGCGGGTAGTCTGATTCACATTTTCGATTTGTTGTATCAGGGTGTTTATTTCCCTTAGCCTTTTCAGAGGAGCATTAGCTACAACCCCTTTGGGACTGTGTGAGTCTGAATCAGAAGCTCCTTTGAGCCTTTTGGCTTTCCCCAGCTTTTAGTTTAAATGTTTTCCTACAGTTTTCAACCTAACTCCAGTTTGGTTAAGGTACAGCCAGCTTGTCCTTCTTTTACAGGTCTGTCTTGTCCAGAAAGGTACCCCATTTCTTAACGTATCTAAAACCCCCTTCTCAGCATCACTCTCTCATTCATGTATTGAGACTCTAGATCTCTGCCTGCCCTTAGCGTATAGAGCTCTTAATAAGTCTCTTAATTACAGTGGTTGTGGAGGTCCTGGGCTTCAGTATCCTGGTTGATCACCTGAATTGAACCTCCAGAACGTCCCTCTGACACTTCCCTGTGTTGCCAGTACGGATACAGACTAAGCATTGGTGCTGTTCTTCCTTGTGAGCTATTGGGAGATCCCAGGAGGTCTGTTCCCTTTGCACCTGACAGGCAAGTTACCGTGCAGTCCTTCCTCTCCAATGTCTCAAAGCCAGCTAGCTCTGTGCCTTATAAAGCAACCTCCTGCCACTGCTGCTTCCTGTCCTTGGAGTCCTTTCTCCTGCAGGTGCATCCAGTATGCAAGAGGACACTCTTGCCCGGGTAGATACTGTCCTTCCCTGAGACTTGTGTCCCCAGCACAAGAGCTGCTGCAGTGGAGGTGAGACTATGCAGCAGTGTCCCTGTAGGCTTCATCTGGGACCTTTTCGTTTCTCTTAGCTGTTCCAGTTTAGCCATTCCCACCTGAAGAGTATGAGGGGCAGGAACTCCTTGCACTGTACACACACACACACACACACAAAAAAAAAAATAGCCCTTGAATAGTTAATTGCACATGCTGAACTCAGCCCAGTAGCCCTATCTGTTCCTCCATTTTGATTGGCATGTTGAGCTTAACATGTTAGTTCTTTAGAAATTTTATTAGTTTAGCTTGTCTTTTGCTACAATGATTAAGATTGCTGTCCTCCTACTGTACTGTACCCTTTTTAAGATGCTTAGCAATAAGTCGTAGGAGAAGTAAGATGTAGCCTATATGAGATAAACTGAGGAGTGAGTGTGTGCATGTGTGAGGGAGCATGTGTGGAGAAACAAGCTCATCTGTACTTTTGCCAGTGCAGGCTCCCAGTGCACTCTTAGATCTTGGCTGCCCCTATTCACTGTGCTCCTCTGGTTATTTAGCTTCTGCCTTTTGTCATGTTGTCGCCTCTGCCCTGGGTACTCTCAGCCCCCTTCTCAGGATCAAGGGACCACCTTGCAGACCCCTGCACATCCCACCCTCTCACATCCGCCACAGCAGTTGCTTGGCAAACACTCAGAGCAGCCTCAGCAAACTCCCCCTTACCCAAAGCATGTGGCCACCAAAAGAAGCAGGCCAGCCCCAGACTCACTGATCTTGCTTGCCTTCCCGCTGTTCCTGTCTTTCCTGGGCAAAACACCTGTGCCACCTGCCCTTTTTGATTGCCCTTTGTTTGCTACGTGTATTCCCACCACAGAGAGATAAGCATTCATCCAATTTTGTTTGGAGTGCACAAATACCCTGTGATGGCTGGATGTAGCATCCATCTGTTTCTTGCAGATACATCTTGTCTCCATCTTGTGTAGGTTAAATCTCGGAAACTACACATAACGTGTACAGTAACACTGTGTATATGACTACTAATCATCAGGAAATTATAGTGGGATGTTGCCACATATACTGCCGTTTAACATGTCCATATTTTTTTGGAGCACATTTTAGAAGATACAGTTCTTATTTTGCCCACTTCACCCAAACATTGATGCGTTAATAGAAAAAGCGAACATTGCAAGGAACATCATGTACAAGTCAGCAGCATTACTGTAATACTTCCAGAAAAAGCTACAGAATGCAATAGGGTATTACAGAGTGTTCTTTTATTTCACTTACAAAAAATTTTATCTATTATACTTATTTTCATCCAGTATAGTTCTCTAATGTTCATGCTAGATTTGGCTAAGTTCAGTATTCTTTGTCTGCAGTTTATTTTAAAAAAAGAAATAAATTGGCACCAGACTAAAAATTTTCTGACTGTAACAATAGGACAGCAAAGACATCCTTTTGTTTTATTCGGTTTTTAAAACACAGTCAGCAGAAGAAAAGAATCTGGTTAAAGGAGATACTAAAACACCCATGCAGTTGGCAGAGGCTGGTACTGCATGATGTGATACCTGCCTCTGGAGACTTATTTTGATTATTTTAAGCATTTAAGAAAGTAAAATTGCACTTCAGGTTCCAAAGGAGCCTCAGGTGGCAAAACCACTATTGCATTTCCATATATTCTCAGCTTCTAGCAGAAAGTACAGCATGATCAATATAAGGTAGCAGCAGCTCTTTAAATAAAGTATTTTTTGTTTAATTGTTTGCTTTTAAGGAATAGAATTTCTCACATGTTTTTGTTTTATTTTAGACATGGACTTGATGTGTTTGGCTTTACCACTGACTTATCCAAGCACACTAAAGAAGAACCTACTTTTGCTGTGCAACGAATGAAATCTGTTTATCTAGTCATCTTTAAAAGATGGGTTTTCTGGGAGAGAGAGCAAATTGTCCCAAGAGGCCAGCCTTCCTGTTTAAATCCTGTTTAAAAAAAAAAACCAAAGCAATATCCATCTTTGTACACATTTTTGCTTTGCTGAGTAGTAGTTGAGATTATTTACCTAATACATTATCTCTTTTATCTAAGAGCAAAGCTTTTACCTGATGTCTCTTCTTATTCAGGCAATATACTAGCCAATTTATATGTTATCATTTGTAAGCTGTGTTAACACACAAACTTGCATTCATTTACATAAACCTGTTTTAAATGATCACTGTTATTCTGTGTCAGCACCTCTATTCAGTTGAAAATGAGTTAATGTTCAAATGGTCTTTTTCACCTGGTAATGGAGTACCAGCCATAGTGTGCTGGGGTGACACTTGAACTACCACACCCTGGGGACAAGCATATTGCTGAGGCTTTTTGGTGCCCGGCCTTATTAAGTGACAGGTGCTTTAACCACTTAGTTTAAGCTGATAGCACAATCATTTCTCTTGAGCTTTGATACTTTTGTCATTAAACCTGTGAAATTAAAATTTCGCACACACAAGTGATTGCCATCAATGGAAAAATCTCCCCTTCTTTCCCCTGCCTTGTTCAACCTCTTATTTTGTAACCTTTTATTTAACACTGCGGGAAGAACAAGACTTAGTGAATATCAAAGTACGTTATAGCTATTTAAATATCTGATAAGCATCTCCCAATCATGCATGTACACAAAGCTTAGCAATGAGTGATGTGCAGCTCTTACACCTGATGAGGTGTGCTGCAGTCAGTGCTGAGTGTCCTAAGTTTGTGTGTGAAACATGGCATTTGAGTATTATTCTTACTAGGGAAAAGCATAGCGAAAGTCATCATCAGCCTCATCATCTTCAACACCACCACCTGCTGCACTGGCAAGGACACCAAGGGGAGGACGTTTGTCTTCAGACTCCATTGCTTCACCTCCCTGTCACCATGGGGCAGAGTTTTTCTTATTTCCCTTCTCTCCTACTTTCTCTCCTTTGTTTTTTTAATCTCTGAATTAACTTAAGTCCATGCATGCCATCAGCTATGCACCCCATGAATAAATTTTTGTGCATTTAAGCTGGTGTTAACATCCTTCAGTCAATGAATGGAAAGTTCTTAGACACCACAAAGTTTCTGATCCTATTTCTGGTCTCTCATTCTAGGCAGTGGCCAGGCTCAGACTAGTCAAGACCATGTAACTTTGCTTTTTGCCATAACAATTTACTTCATGTCTATAACGCTTCTAATTTCTAGAGTGGTTTCCTTAGCTATGTCTTGAATGAATTTACTGTTATTTCCTTCTTCCCTGACTTAATAATTTCAGTTAGGTTTTAAACTCAAAATGATCTTGTATTGTGCATGATGGATCAATATCTGAAATTGTGCTTCCCCGGCATTTCGAACCCTTCAACATGTTTGTATGAGTCACTCTTCATTTTGCCTGAAGTTGTCTGAAGAGCTTCCAAGTTATATTTGTGAAACCCAGAGAATAAAGAAAACAGTAAAGAAGCTAGAGTACGTGAAGGTAATAGCAGAAGGAGCAATGGTTGTGGTGTGCATATATGTCCATACAGCTGAAATTGTCAGAAATTATGAGTGAGTTTTGGCTGTCTGTCCTGAGAAGATGTACAGGTGGATGTTCACCATCTCTTGAATATCAGGCTTAGGGTGTCACTCAGCAGAATCATTATCTGCTTGTGCAAAATTGGGCCATAAGTAACTTCTAAAGGTAATGTGGCTACTTGGGGAACCCTGTGATCTTATCTCGATACTCCTATTTCTAGTCTGTCATTCCCAACAGTGACCAGGCTGTACCTGTGGAAGCTCTAGAAATCAAATTTTCATATACTTTTGATTTAAAAAAATCAAGCCACACACAAGAACCCCCCACTTCTATTTTGCTTCAGCTAAGTTATTTTTAAAATAAATTTTGATTTGCAAAATAATTCACTACAATAGAAGAGTCTTAATTAGAAAATCCCTGCTGGCTGTTGAGTGCTTTGAGTTATTCTGATTAATCGGATACTACCACTGTGTGGAATAATTCTGCCACGACCTGGGGAGTCTTTTGAACAATTAGCTGCTGCTCAGGTGTTCCCAAAAGATTGATTATAAACCTAGACCATCACAGGAGCATGCAATAAAAAAAAAAAAAAAAAAAAAAAAAAAATAATCATTCTGTGCTGTTTTAACTCTGACAGTTGCAAAAGCCTGTAAAGAACTGGAATAAAGACTGAAATCTGACTGCAGATACAGAAGTGAGTTACAGAAAATTACTTTGGTCTATGGAGAAGACAGCAGTCAGACTGAAGAGTTTCCTCACATCTTTTTCCTGTAACCCTTTGACTCTGTTTTGTTACTAAACCTCTGGAGTGCAATCAGAGATTTTTTTTTTGTGAATTGTCTTTTTGGCATGGTAACTACTGCAACAGCAGCATGTAATAACAGTCACAGATACTAGTAGAGAGTTAGTAGTCACCAGGGAGTATTAACTTATAGACCTGCACTGCAGCAATAAGTACTGCTGCTAATAACTTACAGACCTGTACTGCACCCAAGAAATACACGCTAGACAGTGCCATATATTTCAGTGAAGCAGTGCGGAACCTTGGTTTAATCTTAAGTATAAATGAGAGCTTTTGATTTGTTGTATTTAACTTTCTTTCATGTTAGGAAACCAGCCATAGAGATAGCTACTCCAGCTGGAATGGAGAGGGAGCTTGTCTAGTCAAAATAAAAAAAGAAGCTACGTACAGGTTAAGAGTAGATTCTGTGTGAGATTCTGTCGTGGTTTGGGCCAAATTGGCCCAATCCGGTGGAACGACAGATGCTCGCTCCCTCTTGCTCTGCTCCCGAAGGGAGGCAAGAGAGAGAGAGAAAGAGAGACTTAAGAGTTTAGAAGGAACTAAACTACTTTAATGAAATATTAATAATAAAACAATAAAAAGAAAATAATGAAATATATACAAAACCGTATCAAGCTCCCAGGATGACAATCACGTCACCAGCAGGCGCTGGCTTCCCCAGCAGTTAGAAGAGGCCTAGCTAAAAAGTAAAGTTACTGAACAAAATTGGTCCTGTTTTACCTCAAACCAGGACAGATACCTGCCATGTTTTTAATGTTCTCTCTCTTAAGGAGGAGAAAGGTGGCAGCACACACTGTTTAATCTCTTTAACTGGAAAATAAAGTGGCATAGATCTTGCGATCCACCCAAGAGACAGGGCGAGACAGGAGATGGGCACACCTGTAACATAGCTGATGCCAGGACTGTGTGCCCAGGTCAGAGCTTGAACGCAGCTGCTGGAGCCATGGGCAGGGGCTGGGGGTCCCAGCTGAGCCCAGCTGGGGCCCTTGAGGCCCTCACAGTTGGCCTGTGTGAAATTTCCGTTTGCACATCATTGTAAAAAGCACGCGTGCAAGATTAATGTTAATATGTGACATTATGTCTGTGTGAAGGTCTGTCTGTAACCCTACTCTGAGTATTAGTGGCAGTGGTTAGTGCTCCTCTGAACACCTTTCTGGCAGATAGAGGATGGCCTGTTTTCTGCCTTTCTTGCCCAATCTTGCCCCATCTACATCCCCACTTAAAAAGCTAAGAAAAGTGATAGGTGTGGTACCTTGATGAAAACCTGTCAGGCAATGCAACCAGATCTGTAAAATGCTTCCCTCTCCCTGCTCTGGTCACTCAAGCATAATAAGGGAAAAAAAGTATACTCCGCTTTCTGCAGCATCTTGCACTCTCTGGTAGCTGGTAAGAGAAGGTGACTGAAATCTCGGTTCGGCTGTTATGATGAGCTGCAGTGCCGAGCCTGGGGCTGGCGGGGCTGGCACGGCTGGAGAGGCGGTGTGGGCACTGAATCCCCTGTGCATGGGCAAGGAAACCAGCCCCTGCTGCCTGGCTTGCTTTCTCATGACTTACCACGGTGATTTCTGTGAGATTTCTGTGGTCTCTTACCTAAGAAGCAAAGTCTTATGCCAGGTAAGAAGTGACGCAAAAAGAGCAGTGTTACAGGGAGGTGCAGAGAGAAAGGGCGTTGGAGTGGAAGAGGCTTCTTCTGCATAGAAGTACGTGTAGGAGAAAAGCAGATATTACTCGGAGCCCTGATGTATTGGTGATGTTTCAGGAGGAAAGAGGGAGATTCCTGTGTTTTGTTCCATCTGGAAAAGAAACATTTTGCTGATTTACTGTCAGCTATTACCATGAATCACTGTCTTAGGTAAATAAAGCTGCTGGCCTCCCTGTTTTATGGGATGTTACACCAGGTTGTATGTTCTTGCATGTGTTGATCTAGTTCATGGTAAAGGCCTTGGTTACTTTTCATTAAGGTTTTCAGAGGAAGATTTATAGGGAAGTCAGTCACCAGAGCAAAATGTTTTCAAGATAGAATAGAAAAGGTGCTCAAAAGTTAGAAATGTGAGACTTCATAACTGGCTAACCATTTATTTATTTACTGCTGCTAACAAGGACAGCAGCCTATATTTTTTGTAGCATCTGAGCTCAGGAACTGTTGGCAGATCTAAGTTTTCCTTTATGGATCCAACTTGGACCTCAGAACTGTAACAAAGTATGGGAGTTTGCTTTGGTTTTCCTTGCACAAATGAGTAGGTGTCAGTGTGGAGCAGTGGGACTGCTCTGTCCCATCTGTGTGGACTCAGGGTAGAGGGGAAGTATGCTGAAGTGTTTGTCATCCTTTGCATCCAGAGGTATGAAGTCATGGATGCGATTTGTGCTTAAGAAACAAGCATTCAGACTCCTCATGGCTGTTCCTTGTGAAACAAAATCTTGGTGGCATATCGCGTACTCAGAGGGCTCATTTTGTAAGGTTCTTTTGTTCCAGCAGATGAATGAAGTTTGGGGTGGCCTAAAGCTTCTAAAAAAAGAAATGTTGGCCTGCCTTTCTCGTGTTGTTAAAATATTTTTCTGCATTTATACGGGTTTTTCATGACAAAAGATATTTTGTTCTTTAGAAAACATTGTTATAGCTGTAAATTTGTAAATTTTAAACTTCTCCAGGGTAAAAAATATGTTGTCTTTAATCAAGTTAGTTTATTTCCAGTGTCTTATCCTTAATTCAGTTGGGTTAGCATGATTAGAACTAAGCCTCTCTTGGCCCAGTGAATATGGCAAAATTTTATTTTGAAAGGTGCAGAGTGAAGAATATGAGACATTTCCCTAATATATTTGACTGTTATATGCCCCCCTGTGTTTTTTAAATGTATTTTTTGCTAAACATCACAAAAGCGTGAATCAGTTTTGCCCACAAAAGGCAAAATAGGACTCCAGATGATCCTGCCACTGGTATCAAACAAACAAACAAAAAAATGCAATTACGCTGGAGTTTTACCTCCACCTGCTCTGATTGCAGGCTGGGTGATATTGTATGGAGCAAGTGCAATAATAATCCAAATAGACAAAAGGAAGTTTAAGGGCACATGAGTAAAGGTTTTTGGGTAAATACACTGGAAAGTGCCTATGAAAATAGCTAAGTACTATTATTCCATCCAAATGAACGGATGAGCTGTGTACACACTACAATGTTAATGCAGTATTTGTCGCAATGACAGCATGATTAGTCACAAAACTTATTTCTGAAGATTACTTAGTAATTTGTCATGAACTCTGCTTTATTTTGCATTTTGTTTACTTGCATTTCAGTAAATGTAAGAAATACCCTATCAGGTTTGTGCCAAACCAGATAAAAAAGAGCTCTTGTAAATAATAATATAGATCAAAGAGTACTGAACAACTCTCATGTCCAAGAGAGGTCTGTCTTCAGCCTGAAAGCTTCTTTCTCTCCCCCTACAACTTCTGCAGTTGGTTTAATAAAAGATACTGCCTCCTGTACCATCTTTGCCTCTCATTGCTTTGCAGAGCTGTGGTTCTTGTGTGTGTTGTACTGAAATAGTAACTTGAGATTAGATTTTTTTTCTCCCTCATCCTCTGAAAAGAGGCAAAGACCTCACTTGTAGAGCAATTCCATGAAATGTACATGACTACTCCAATATAGCTTTAGTAGTAAGTATTGAAAATGTATTTTAAAAAAACCCAAACAACGATGAACAATTCAAAGAGGGTTAGAATGGAAAATTAATAAGTAAATTGAATTAATAACATTCACAAACATAACACTTGGCAGAAAGAGGATACATTCAGAGAAAAAAAAATATCTGCTAATATCTGTTGTAGCCAATGAACACAGCATGAAAACAGTCTTTGTAAATCTTCATGTTTCTAAATGTGATAAAGAATTCTTAGAAACAAAAAATTACCCTAAAAGTATATATGTAAACAAAGGGGAGGAGGTATGCATTTCTTCTTCAACATTTGTTCTGTTTCCCAGCAACATGAAATTGGTAAAACAATTAATAATTTAACAAAACAAAAGTTAGAATAGAGGAAAGGGAATAATTCTAGTGCCAGTTGCATTGAATTACAGTTTTTATGTATTTTCAGAGCAGTGTGAATCCGGTAATTGTATTATCAGTGTTCATCTAAATGTGATGTTTGAAGGAAATAGGAATTTAACCAGATAATGCCTTCTGGTTCCTCTGGTAGGCTGCAGAGAGGAACACTGGGGTATGTTAACGCTGATCACACTGAGGTGACATGAGGTGATGTGAGGCATGAACTGTCGTCACAAGAAGGGTCTGCTGGCAGCTTGGGCTAGGTCCTTCACTGCAGAGAGAATTAAAAATGGTGATCAGATCAATAGAGACCAACCTCTGAGTTTGTACCTCTGGGAGGCTAAAGTTATACTTTTATACTCCCAGTAGAATTTGAACTTGGCATGTGTGATATGCATACAGGAGGTACTCTCTTCCCCTCTTCCTTTCTTTCCCCCTTTGTATTTCAGAGACAAAAACCTGATGAAAGGGTTGAAGGAGCAGAGGAAGACTGCCCATCATCTTCTCTTCATTCAGTCGTCCATAGCAGGGAGAATTAGAGGTGACCTGCAAGTCCTGCTTTCCTGCCACTGCTTGTGTCACAATCTTAGCAGGGTTGAGAAGGCAGTAAGGTAGCTTTATGATCACGTTCATCTAAACAAGTATTGGGACAGCCAAATTCATTGACAGTGGCCTGCTTGAAGGATGAAGAGTGTCTTCAAGTCTCAGTTTTGCATTTTGTTTTGGTTTTAGCTTTTCTAAGTATCTTTACTTATAATGTAAGTCTCCTTGCATGTCCTACAGAGACTCCATCATCCCAGCAAAGGAAAGTCAGTTATGAAATATTTTACAACTAATTCATAAATCAGGCAGCCTGGGATCAATGGAATGACAGAAAAAAGGGTATATAAAAATGCTTCCCAATTAAGTCTGCTCATTTCCAAGGAATGGAAATAGTCCTTTGGGACATTACACAATTCTCTCAGTGTATGGCATTATGAAATTTATTTTTAATTTCCATTTTCTTTGCGGAGTATCGTTCAGGTCACATGAAAAGCATGCAGCCTTGAGAGAGTACTGCCTTCCACTGACGTTTGTAAGGGAGCTCTTTGTACACTAGCAGGCACATCTGGGGTTTCAAAACATTGCAGAAGTACAGCTACATGACTGCCATTAGTACTGTAATGAGCCACATGGCTGAAATCACTGGCCAAGTATGTGGCCTGCAAGAGAGTTGCTTTTCTTTTAAAAAAAAAAAACAACAAAACAAACAGACCCAGACATGTTGCAGATTAGATACAAAATAATTGATGCATTGTTTAGTTTAACCATTTAAACTCAGAAAAGACCATTGACATACTGGCAATATATGCTGCTCTGTACTGCCAGATTAAGACTTATAAGGAGGCTATTAAACAGCAATTCAATAACAGTAATTATTAATGTTTATACAACTCAAAACTAAAACATTAATATTGCATTAATGTTTTTTGCATTTATGTATACACTAGATGCGTTATGAAATATTTATCTAACCATCGTAGTTGTCAGTTACATCTCTCTGTTAGCATATTTTACCAATAAAACTTGAAATGGTAAATTAACCTCCATCCTTGAAATACCAGGAGTTTTTGATTTATTTGCTGTTGGAACACTGAGGCATGAACAAAAAATGAATAATCTCCACTAAAAAAAATTTTATAGGAATCAGGGAAGTGCTATGTCATGTAAATTCTGCTTTAGGATACAGGTGGGACACCCTTGCTATGCTCAGTGTGCAGGTTCTGCTATGGTCTGTTGAGCTACTTACAGGTGATGGTAGAGTGAGTCAGGATTTAACAACATGCCTTTGAGTTCCAATGTAATGATTTTTTTTGAGTCATTATAGAGCTAATTTTTGAAGTTACATTTTTACGGAGTAGGCTCCAGAGGCGATTGTAGACTCTCAGTAAAATGCTGTGGGCTTTTTGCTTTTTTCTTTCTTTACTTTCAATCTAGAACATCTACTGGCTTAATTCCAAGTTTGTTACTTCATTGATGAAGTCTTACTCTACTATGCTTTTAGAAAAGAGACTTCTAATAAATTAAAGATTTTAAAGTAGTGTCGTAGTTTGTGGCACTCTTACAGTGTTAGCACAAAGATCCAAATGGATCATGGATATGGAGCATTGGCAGGTTTCTCCGTACATAGGAGTGGGTTGGCAGGACAGAGCAGAGGGCTGTCATATAGCTCCCTGTGCTGAATATTTTTCTTTTTTCTAGGAGAGCACTGAGTGTTGCAGTCTGTCAGTAATAACTATTTAAAAAAAAAATAATTAAAAAAAAAATGGAATCACCTCGACAGAATCTGAAAGAAGTCCGTATGCTAGTTTGCTAAAATGAAGACATCTTAATGAAGACATTTTGGAATACAAGTGGCTATTTTTCCTCCTATATTTAGTTTTCAATTGCTGTTACAATTACACAATCTAAAATGACGATTGCTGTGAAGCGCTCTGTTTGCTTACATTAAACTTGTCTTTAAAGCTTACAGAGTGATTCTAATGTGGTTTTCCCCAGTACACACCTGGCAGCAAACTGTTTAAAACTGTTACTGTCAATGAGTTGTCTCCCACTGGAAAACTAGAAAGAGTTGAGGTAACCTTTCACAGTACCTTGTGCTGTTACTTGAGTGCCTCCTTGTTAAGCATTACTTATGCTTGCGTGGGCACTTTAACACCTGAACGGCTTATTACAATGTCTCTTAGAAAAAGAGAATTTCTGTAACGCCTTATTTCTTAATTTGTATTATAATAAAATGCCCTATCCAGATTGAATTGACACAAGAAAAACAACTCATATACATATCCATTAGTTTGCATTTGAGAATCTTTTATAGTTTACTCTTAGTGTAAGCACACTGATGGTTTGCTTTTGGAACTTTAATGACAGTTTGGTAACGTACTTGTGAGTAGTTTTTCTCTTAAATGACATTGTGCACCACGTACAATACTGTTCTTCTGTTTTTTTTAAAAAAAATCTTGGTTTTTTTTCTTCTGCAATTCATTTATCTTTTTTTTTTTTTGGTGAGATTTGCTAGTTTCCAACACTAGTTTTATGTCTAGTTACTTATTTTTATAAAACAACCCAAATACATTCCAAATTCAAACAATACAACTGGATTTTTAGTTGTGGAATGATTTTGCGTTTGTATTTGTGAATGTATTTATTAAGTGAGTTTTGCAGTCATTGCTGATACAAATGAATATAATCAGTTAAGTAAAAGCTATCTAAAAATTCAAATAATCTTCCTTATAAATGAATCAAAAAGATACATTTTGAAGCAGTTAAAATTTTGTCCATATCAAAAATAATAATGTGTAGTTAAAAAAAGCTAAATCTTCTGATAGCTTCTTAAAGGTTTCTTCTGAAAGTTAGCAAAAACACTTCAGTGAGGAAGAATTCCGTTTTTCATGTGCAACAGCTCAAATTGACTAAGACCAGGAAAACATGTAGAACTGGTTTGGACTGCCTCTCTCTGATGCAGTATTGTTACTGTGGTCTAAGCATATAAGCAGGGTAATGTTTCTGAGGAGGAATAATATATTTTATCCTACTGAGTGGTGTAGCTGGAAAAGAGCAGCTACATGAGGTGAGAAGCAGACAAAAGAACTGTAAAACTGGGTATTGTGAAATTAAAAAACCCTGGTAACATAATAGAGTGGTGCCCTTGGAGCAAAGATCAGTTTTTCTTTTAGGGTGCTTTAATTGTAGCCTGGATTCTGCTCCCTGCTTAATTCCTGCCGGCTGCGCTGGGCTCTGGGCATGTGTAGCTGTAAACAGTTGCTGAGACTATGTAACTGACACCTTGTGAGTACAAGTTCAGTATCATTTAAGCCTTTTTTCTTCATTCAAACTCCATCAGTGGGAATTATGTCCAAATTGCAGCAAGGCATTGACATGTTTTGGGATTAGTGTTGGATAAAACCAGTATTACTTAGAAGGAGGTTCCCGTTTAATAAAATAAAAAAGCAAAACTAAATTTAAACTGGTATCTTAAATTCTACAATAATTTAGTGTAACAAAAATCAATGTGAAACCTTATGAAAGGGAAATATGATTTTATTTTTTAAACAACACTGATTTCAGCCCTTGTTCTCTCGCACATGCTCACAAGCACTGACACGTGTGTGTTCAGGCGGTCTGGGTTACTTGTGTGGAATGGAGGGGATGACAATGAACTGGTTTTTGAACTGGTCTTTTAAACTTGTTTGGAGTCAGCAGTTGCTACAGGAGGATCTTCTGCCTCAGAATCCTGCTTACTTTGATTCTTAGTTACCCTCTAATTCCTTGGGAAGGTTGCTACCCCTTGTCTTTGTTCCATTGTTTGGGAATTATAGTTGCAGCTTGTCTTCCTGCTGGAACAGGCAGGAGAGCAGTGACTGTTCTGCTGTACCTCAGCCTCCTGCCATCCTCCTGTATTACAGCATGAGTCTTCTGCTGACGAGTCACCTCTGCTGTGGCTGTTCCAGAGTCTTGATGCAAACAGCACGTTACTCCCTGGTTACTGGTTTTATTGCTGCCAGTGGTGTCCTTGTTTTATCAATATGTGATATTCTTTCAACCCTTGCTTTATTGTTTCTTCTGGTGCTTTCACATACATTTGCTTCCATTCATGTTTCTTTCAGACTGATCTGAGTATTTCTGTTGCAAATCTTTACAGGCAAATCTGTACATGCCTCAGGAAAAGATCCACACGTTTTTCATTGTCGTGGTTTGGACCGGATTGGCCCGACCAGGCGGAATGACAGATGCTCTCTCTCCTGCTCTGCTTCAAAGGGAGGCAGGAGAGAGAGAGAGAAAAAGAGAGACTTAAGAGTTTAGAAGGAACTAAACTACTTTAATGAAATATTAATCATAAAAAGAAAATAATGAAGTATATAGAAAACCGTATCAGGCTCCCAGGATGACAATCACGTCACCAGCAGGCACTGGGGAAGTCCCAGACTGGACTCAGTGATGGACAGGAACTGTATTCCGGATCTGGATTCAGGATCGGGATCAAAGGCAGACGCAGAGACAGTCCTCCTTGGACGCCGGCCACTGAAGAAAGAGGGCTGACCCTTTGATCCCTCAGCTTTTATACTGAGCATGAGGCAGATGGGATGGAATACCCTGTTGGTCAGTTTTGGGTCACCTGTCCTGTCCGCTCCTCCCCGCAGGTGTGACCCCTCTACGCTTTTCCGCTTCTGACCCTCCAACGGGGCAAATAACAAAGTTGGCTGGCCTTGGCTGTTACAGCAATAAGGATAAGCAAGAGCCTCTCTGCATCCCATTCCTTGGCATCAACTATAAACATGGGTCTTATCACTCTGGGAGTGAACAGTTTTCTGCACAACATGCTGTTAATTTCAGCAGTTAGAAGAGGCCTAGCTAAAAAGTAAAGTTGTTGAACAAAATTGCTCCTGTTTTACCTCAAACCAGGATATTCATGTATTTAGGTCACTAGTTGAAGTATGCCAAACACCTGTAGATAAATTAACAAGAGCATTTTCTTTGGCTCTGCTATCTTGGAAGACCTTTTGGATTTGCAATAGCAGTTTTCCGGGGACTAGTATTAATCTTGCTCTTCATATTCACCCTGAAAAGTGCAAAATGTGTCTGTGTTTCTTTTTAAGGTAACAAGGCTAATTATACAGCTGTTACTTAAAATGGAAAATTTTGCATCCAGGCAATAGAGTTACAAAGCTGAAGGGGTTTCATCTGTAGAGGGACAACTCTTAGTTCCTTCATGGAAGAGCTGAAATCACTGTAGATTTTTGGCACAGATTTTTGTTGCTACTTCGTCTGTGGAAGCCAAGAGAAATTGCTGGATTGTTTTTCTTTTGTTTGTTTGTTTTCCTATGGTGTAGAGAGATCGGAAACGTTTTCACCTGCTGACAGTGGATGATTCCCTACAAGAGAGAAGCAATTACACAAATGTATCATGCAAGCATTCCCAGCCATTGTGACATGGTAATTTTTGTAGGAAAGCAAAAGGGAAGTGGGTGAGAAATGCAGAAATACAAAAGACAACTGCTGAAATATAGATAATACGTGCTATGGTTTGTAGCGATAGGTGGGTTGAATGTTTAATAAGCAGAGGTCAACGATACAGCAACTAACATCTTGGTTATTTGTGGATTTACCGCCTGCATCACAACAAGAAATGTTGTTTCACACATGACTGCAGAGAACAGATGCAAGAACCCTGGAAAGCTTTGCGAATGAGCATGTGTTTGTATATGTTAATAGGAAAACACAGCAAGCTGTAAGTGATTTGATACACCCACTTGCTGATTCGCCCCATCAAACAAGTCACCTGCCTGAGTGCAGTCCTCTTTGGTGGAAGAGGTCGGATATGCATATATGGTTCTTCTCTCTTCTTTCTGATGGTGGCTGCTCTCTTTTATAGGGTTAATTGTATGCTACGTGTCTTAGGTTCATTGAATGTTTACATGCCTATGGCTAATACGTGGTAGACTTTATCAGGTTATATATATGTAGCAAGATAACGAAATAATTTTTTAGTTTCAGAAAATAAAACTAGGAACTAATTTCAGGTGACATTGTTCCAGCTTTGTATATTTTTTTCATATTGAAAATCATATTTAAATCAGTTTTGATTTTAATACGCTAATAGACCTAAAAATTCCATATATCACCAAAAAGATTCTCTTCAGCTGCATATATCAGCAAAACACAAGTTTAAAATTTTATACCGCATATGGATTATTGATGAGGGAGTTTGTGTCATAAGCCCACGCTAGGTCATAAGCCCACGCCAGTGCAAGGAAACATATGGCAAAGTTTTGGCGGTGTTACGGCAGGTTTCAGTGTAGGGTATCTTCTGCTGTGCCCAGCAACTTATGAAGTCCAGATATGGATGGCTAATCGTATTTCTAACACTGCGGAAGAAAAGGAGACTTACAGTAAAAATGACCATGTTATCTTCCTTTTCCAGTAGGGCAGTCATCTGGATTCTTAAAAATTCTTTCTACACATCAGGGGCGTATGTGGGGTGAATATTCAACAGTTTTACAGCTTGTCTTACCCTCAGAACTATTTTGTTGCTAAAGGGTGTTCAGACCTAGAATTTTTAAAACTTTTCTTATTTTTAAGGTCAAGAAAAATTTCAATATTTCTTCAGTTTGTGTAACTGAATCTGGTTCTCTTTACTTCAGTCAATCCCAGGCCCTTGCATGTCTCTCTGGATTTTGAGTCATCAATCTTGATTAGATAATCTATTACACGTTGGCCTTGCTGAGGAGATACAAATCGTGGATCAAGCTGAATTTCTGGCTTTTTTTAATAAAAGGGAAGTGGTAAGCAACAATATTAATTTTTTCCTAGTGTTTTCTGTGAAGGCATTTGAAGTACGAAATGATTGTGGCCCATTTCACTATGCCCAACGCTATTCTGCTTTTAATAGTTGTGTCTTGCAGAGAGCAGACCTGGGAACAGCAGTGTCTGTTGCTGGGAGGATTTTGAGCAAAGAAAAAGGAACTCAGTTATTGAAAGAGTAAAAGAAAGCAGACTGGAGAGTGGACACAACGGAAGTCCTATGGTGAAGTTCTGTTATAGACGGGGGACTGTAGAAAAATGAGAGGAAATTTGGGGAGAGTCTCAATCAAGAATAGTTTTTTTAAGTGAAATGCTTGATCAACAAAATCTGAAGTTTTACTTCAGGGCTCTGTATGTTTTAAGGAAAACAAAAAAACTAAACCAAAACCCCCCGCCTTGCATTCAGTCAGGATGGAAATGTCACCGTGATCCTAACAGTGAAGCACCTTGCCTGCCCAGAGGTATCCCATGGGAACACATCTCTTCCCTTTGGCAAGTTGGAATAAATCTGATTTGCCTGTGCAAATTCATATTTCTTCAGTAAAATGCCTCACTCTGGTAACTAGACAGAATATTTTTCCATGTGCTTTTTTTTTTTTTAAATAGTATTTGATTTAGGGTCATACTGATTTTTTCAGTTTGTAACTCATGGTGTTTCAGACATGTCAGAGTCCCCAGCTCTACTTTCCTCTTCCTAGCAAGTATTGTTTGAGTCCATTCACAGGGCTGGGAGGAGTGGAGAGAACCGTTCACTAGTCAGCTGTGGAGGAAGGAAAAAAAGCTTGTTTCTAAATAACGTAAATTAATCCTACTGTGCAGGACGTACTAAGCATACGTAATTTCTGTCTGAAGACATCTGTGTGTAAAGAATCAAGAGAAAATATGCCCAGCTGGTGACCTGGTGAATGGCTGCATGGCAGAACTATATAAAGAATAAAATTTTGTTTCTGATAACCTGGCACTTTGGAGAAAGGGAAGCACAGTCAAACTGATGCAGAAATGACATCAGTTCTTTCTTAGTTGTATAAAGCAAAAAATAAAGAGTCGCGAGACTGTGGCGTAGGCCAGAAAATAATTTCTGCTCTATGAAACAGCGGTTACTATAGTGTCTTTCAGCTACAAACTCTATATAATTTCAGCTGCAACGGAGGATGAAAATTGATGCTAATGGGTAGGAGTTATTTTTTTTAATCAAGAGTGCAAGATAGCCTCAATTACCAAGAAGAATATAAAGTCTGTCTTCCAACTACTAGTAATTACCACAGGCTTTTTAAATTGTGCTCCTCTGTTAAGTAGCATTCATTTTAAATTGTGTGTATTTCTGCTTTTTTCTTCAATAAATAAGCCAGGGAAAATCAGCTAACCAGTAATTTAGTCAAATTGTCCAGTTTGTTGTATGCTATGAGACAGTATAGATCTCACATATCCAGTATACTACAATATGGCACAGAAACTAATTCCTTTTATAAGTTTTGCCTTCGTATCTTGAATGAACAACTGGAAAAGTATTAGATACAAAAAAAATAATTTTGCGCAGGCAGGATGTTGTTGGACCATGTCTGTGTTGTGTTCTGATCTGGTAGCATTTTGTATGGATATGAGCATGACGGCAGGAGGGGGTAAGACTCTGAACAGCACAGAAGGTCACCAGGTCCAGAGTGGAAGGTGGAAAATTGTTCCAGTCTGCTGTGGATGCTGGAGCAGCTTACAGCCCAGGCCAAAGACTTGACTTGCTCTAAAAGACATTCAGTTTTTCCATAGCCTCACAAGTGCAAAACTGTCAGTCTCCTTCTGGATCTGACCTTGACATGTCACGAGGACAGGGGTCCTGCAGGTTTCATAGGATCATTTAGGTTGGAA
>VYXH01000099.1:69998-80967 GCA_013397275.1 Burhinus bistriatus | reverse complement strand
CGGCCCGCAACGTGCTGCTCCTCCTGGGTGAGTGCGGCCGCCGCCCCGGCTGAGCCCCGGGACCGGTCCCGGCTCCGCGCCCGCCGCCCCCCAACCCCGGGACCGGCCCCGCGGCGGGGTACCCCTGTCCCGGGCTCGGGGCGTCCCGTGGACAGGGGAGGGACGGCCCCCGGGGTCCCGCCGCATCCCCGCTGCCGGGACGGTCACCGCAGCACCGGCCCCAGCCCGGGGCATCCTCAGCCCGGGGATGCTCCTGGCGTCATTAGTGTCCCCTGGGCTTTGGCCCCTCGCACGGTTAGGGACACACCGGGGGGCAGCCGCGGTGCTGCAGGGCTCACCCCGCACCCTTCCCACTGCAGCAGATGACGGTGGCTTTGAGAGCGGCGCCTACAACAACTCGGCCATCCGGACACCCAACCTGGACGCGCTGGCCCGGCGCAGCGTGGTCTTCCAGAACGCCTTCACCTCCGTCAGCAGCTGCTCCCCCAGCCGGGCCAGCATCCTGACCGGCTTACCGCAGGTAGGGGCACCCGCATGCACCGGGGTGGGGACCGCCAGTCTATGGTGGGTGGCCGGGGATGGCCAGAGCTGGCATTCTTATGGCACAGTCACAGGACTTGGTGATCCTCCCATGCCCACTGACCCTCTCTCTTCCCAGTCTTCTGGGACCTGCATGCCCACTTGGTGCACGGCTGGGCTTGGTTTGGGGCCAGGCTGGCAGGCATCGGCCAACTGTGTTGTTTCCCCCCTGCCTGCAGCACCAGAATGGGATGTACGGGCTGCACCAGGACGTGCACCACTTCAACTCCTTCGACAGCGTGCGGAGCCTGCCCTGGCTGCTCAGCCAAGCACGCATCCGGACAGGTAGGGAGCCCAGGGCAAGCGACATGGGCAGCGAAACCCTCCCTCTCCATACACCGAACCGCATCGGGCGAGAGAGCTTGACGGTTAACCTCCCTGTGAGCTAGACAGCACCGACTGGACCCGTGCCCGTGCTCTGTGCTGATACCTGGGTTTCGCTTCGCTTCCCCCCACCGCTGCTCCTCTGCTATCCTCGTTACACCTTGCTTTCACTTCTGCTCCCCATCCCACTCCTTCCCGGTTCCCAGGTTTGCACAAGGCTCGTGCTTGACCCAAACTTCCACCCGGGCCATTCAGCTGCTCCAGCACTTACCCATGCCTGTGACCTGGGGCAGCGTGGTCCGCGGGTGGGTCCCAGTTTCTGAGCAGATGTGGAAGTGCCTCTGCAACTGGCAGAAATGGCTGGAGAAGCCAGCAGCATCTTCCACTCTCGGCAGCGCTTGCTGAGCGCAGCCCGTGCTGGAGCAGATGAGGTGCATCAGCCCCCAGGGAGGAGACAGCAGCAGCAGCCAGCGTCTTCCCCCCGCTCCCCGCCGCTCCTGGCACACTGCCTGTCTGCGTTCTTGCAGGGATAATTGGGAAGAAGCACGTTGGGCCCGAGGCTGTCTACCCCTTCGACTTCGCCTACACAGAGGAGAACAGTTCGGTCTTGCAGGTTGGGAGAAACATCACTCGAATCAAAGCGCTGGTCCGGCAGTTCCTGCAGAGCCAGGACGAGAGGTGAGACAGACCCTGCGTCCCTGGGGCGGGGCGGGAGAGGAGAGGGAAACCGGCCTTGCTGAAGATGTGTCTCCATGTCGCAGTTGGTCACAAATAGGAAGGGACACCTTGTCTCTGGGTCACCCCATATCCAGAAGCCCAGATTAGGTGGGAGTTCTCCTGCTGACCCCAGCTCACCCCTGTACAGCCCAGGGAAGGTCTCTGGAGATGCGGGCAGCCCTTTGCTACTCCACCTCCACCACTACCTTTTCATCTCTAGGCCTTTCTTCCTCTACGTCGCCTTCCACGACCCCCACCGCTGCGGACACTCCCAGCCCCAATACGGGGCCTTTTGTGAGAAATTTGGCAATGGAGAAAGCGGCATGGGCTGGATCCCTGACTGGAAGCCACAGCTCTACCGCCCAGAGCAAGTGCAGGTGGGAGCCTGTGGGGCTGCATGGGGCTATACGGGGCTGCGTGGGGCTGTATGGGGCTATACGGGGCTGCGTGGGGCTGTACGCAACAGCAGCCTCCGCTGGAGCCAGCGGGCTGGCCCCCACCAGCGTTATGGGTGAGCAAAGGCCACCCTGGCATACCCGCAACCTCCTTCCCCATGGCTGCCATGTGCCGCTTCCCCTTTCTCCATTTAGGTCCCTCACTTTGTTCCAGACACGCCGGCTGCCCGGGCAGACCTGGCAGCCCAGTACACAACCATCGGGCGCATGGACCAAGGTAGGAGCTGCGGGGGCCAGGCTGGTGCTGGTGAGTGCTGCGGTGTCTCCTGCCCCTCCTCAGCTCTGCCCCTCCGTCTGCAGGGATCGGGCTGGTCCTGGAGGAGCTGCAGCGTGCCGGCTTCCACAACACCACACTGGTGATCTACACCTCCGACAATGGCATCCCCTTCCCCAGCGGCAGGACCAACCTGTACCGGTCGGGCACCGCCGAGCCCCTGCTGATCTCCTCCCCGGAGCACACGGAGCGCTGGGGGCAGGTCAGCCAGGCCTTCGCCTCCCTCCTGGGTAAGAGCCCACGGCCCCCAGGAGGGAGCAGAGGCTTGCAGAGCTGTGCTGAGGGGGTGTGAGCTGATCCCCACCCTCCCCATGCCAAAACTCAGGGTCCTGTCCCAGAGGACAGCCTGCAGCCCTCGGCATTGGCACGGCCAGCCCGGGAAGGGAGAGGAGGGATGAGAGAGCAGCAGGGTCCCCTGCAGGGACGTTATCCCAGGGCTCAGCTCTACAGCTCATCCCAGCACCACCCGCGGCCCACATGGCAGCAGACCCCAGGACCTTTCTGCCCCTCTCCAGGCTTGACTTTCCTCCTGCAGGCACCAGTCCCTCCTGTCACCCTTCTCTTCCCCTCCAGATCTGACGCCGACCATTTTGGACTGGTTCTCCATCCCCTACCCCTCTTACAGCATCTTTGGCACGAAGCGGGTGCAGCTCACCGGAAAGTCTCTCCTGCCAGCCCTGGAGTCGGAGCAGCCCTGGGCCACTGCCTTCAGCAGCCAGAGCCACCACGAGGTGACCATGTACTACCCCATGCGAGCCATCCAGCACCAGCAGTTCCGCCTCATTCACAACCTCAACTACAAGATGCCCTTTCCCATCGACCAGGACTTCTACGTCTCACCTACTTTCCAAGACCTGCTCAACCGCAGCAGGGCTGGGCAGCCAACCCACTGGAACAAGACCCTGCACCAGTACTACTACAGGGACCGCTGGGAGCTCTTTGACTGCAGCCGCGACCCCACCGAGAGCCAGAACCTGGCCCCCGACCCCCGCTACGCTGCCGTCCTCCAGCAGCTTCGCACACAGCTCTTGAAGTGGCAATGGGACACGGGTGACCCCTGGGTCTGTGCCCCCAACGCTGTCCTGGAGGAGAAACTGAGCCCCGAGTGCCGGCCGCTGCACAACGAGCTGTGAGCGTCACCTCTGCCTGGCGTCCCCCATTGCCATGGGACAGCCGTGCGCTGCGCATCGGGCACGAGGGGTTCGGAGCAGGATCCCGGCTGGGCCAGTCCCAAACCCCTGGGTGACACCCCAAGGCTCTGCTCTCTGTATCGCAAACACTGCCTGGCCCCGGAGCACACGGGGATCCTCGTGCCTTTATTCTCAACCAGAGGAGCCGTAGGGCCAAAGTGGTCTCCAATAAAGCCCCTGGAGGAGATGTCTCTGTTTCTACCTGGAGCTGAGCACATCCCTGCCAGCTCCCGGCACCGCGGTCCCAGTGCAGCCCTGCCTGCTGCCAGCCCTGCTGCGGAGGGGCGGCTGCACACCCCGTGGGGAAAACGGGCCAGTGGGTACCAGCAAGGAGGCGGCAGGGGTACAGTTTAATTTAACAAAATATGCGAAGTGCCCAGAGTCCCCGAGGTGTGCAGGCTCAGGGGTGATGGCATCTGCTCCCTCCCTGCGTGGCAGAGGCTCGATCAGAGCCGCACGGTGGGGGCCAGGGCTGGCAGCCCCCGGAGCCAGCAGGACAGACAGACCAAAGGGCTCCACAGCACGGCCGGTCCCCCAGTGCTCTGGGAAATGGCAGTCCCGGTGGAGGCCCCCAGGCAGGGACGGAGCCGGGGGGGTGCCAGCTGCGGGGCGAGCACTGAGCCAGGGCTCAGCAGCACTTTCAGGACAGGCACCAGAAGAGAGGGGCACGGACACGGCCTGGGGCTGCCCCAGCAAACGGGAACTTTATTCACAGCACTGCTCCCTCACCCCCCTGGCATGGATCCCCCTCCCCAAAAACACAGCCGGGAGACTCCCCCGCAGTCCCTCAACAGGTTACCAGTTCTGCACGTTAACAGGTTTGCTGTCTCACAAGGCATTTGGGTCTTTTTTTTCCCGTTTTGGAGGAGATGGGGGTTTCCCCGTCCCCAGGGGTTGTGCAAGTCCCCCTGCGATGCAAGTCCAGTGCACCCATCTCCAATGAACTCACATTAGCCGGAAGGGAAGCCAAAGCCCAGGAGCTGCGTTGTGTGGGAAGAGCAGCACCAGCTCTGGTTTTACAAAGGACGGGGCGGATCTGGCCCCCGAGCCGGAGGGAGCAGCGTTGCCTCTCCCCGCCAGGCAGCGCGGGTCCAACATGGGCTCAGGACCAAGCGATCACAAACTGCTCCCACATTGGCAGCGACACAGGGACTGTGAGCACCTGGGAGGGAAAAGGAAGGGTCAGCGTGGTGAGAACCACCCAGGCCAGAGCCCAGGGGGTACCAGAGCCAAGAGGGGTGTCCTGTCCACCTGGGGTGCACACACAGATGCAGCCCGGCACGGCCCCAGTCCCGCAGACCTCCTCGGAAGCTTGCCCATGGCAGACAGCCCCAGGAGCAGAGCCGTGCCACTGCTCTTTGCAGAGCTCCAGCCCTGTCACCACGCATCCTTTCCATCCTCCATCTCCCCGTCCTCGCCCCCTTGCACGGCCTAATCCTGCCCAGCCCCAGGGCAGTGACCCAGCCCGTGCTGGGCAGCCCTTTACACTCCTTGGTGCCAACAAAGCAGGTACCGTGCCATCGCTGGGGCCAAACCCCGCCAGCCCCTTGGCTGAGCCCAGGGTCCCATCCCAGCTGCCGCCAGCAGCTCCCCACTACTGCCACCCCCTCCCATGGCGGGGACGAGCACTTGCCTGGGTGTCACTGCGGTAGGAGAAGTCACCCACAAGGGCACCGTTGGCCAGGACCTGGCGGGGAGGGCTGGTGACGCCCAGCACAGTCACGGCCTCCAGCAGGACCCTGTCGAGGTGGGCACTTGCCCGTAGGAGCTGGCTGAGCACGGCACCCTGCAGGGACAGCAGGGCTGTCACCCCGTGCTCCCGGGTCCCCGCCAACCTCGCATGCACCCCGAGCTTCTCGACGTGCCCTACCCCTCACGCTGCCTGTCTGCAGGGCACCAACCCCGGGGAAGCAGGTGGTCTGCAGTCACTGCAGAGTGGCAAAGCCATTTTGGGATGGGGCTGGAGCGCATCCGCTGCTGCGCAGCAGCGTGCATGCAAGAAGAGAGCAGCCAGCTCCTCAGCGCAGCCTCTCCCCCTCCTAAAGTGGCTCCTGGGGGGGTACAGCCCCCACGGGACCCCACCACCCCACCAGTGCACAATGCTGTAGCCGCTCAGTCTGGCATTTTTGGCACGACACAGCGTGGCTACACCAGGGCACGGTGCTGCCTGTGACCGTGTGTACCCCAGGGGCACCAGGACCCACACATGGCAGTGAACACCCACGCCCCAGCACCCCCTTGCTCACATGCGTGGCCAGGAAGAGGATCTCAGTGTAGTCCCCTTTCTCAAAGGTCTGCCAGCTCTCCCCGTCGTCCCAGAACAGGTCTCCCCTGGCGAAGCCATCCGGCGTCAGCGCCACAACCAAGGCCATCCCCTTCTTGCGGGACTCGGCAGTACTGAAGGCAGGCTCCTGCGGCGCAGGATCAGGCACAGCTCCAAGCGCTGCCAGAGTTGTTTTCCCCCAGCCCTGGCTGAGCACCGCAGGCTCACGGCTCATTCGGCAATGTCCAGTCTGCCGGTGACCGCGTTGCAGCCCTCCGCCCTGCCCCACGTGCTGGCCAGGCAGGTCACCACAGTGTCACCGCAGCACAGAGGGGACTCACCTGCAGGGGCAGGATGTGCCCTGCGCGGACGTGGACGTTAATGGTGTCCAGGGGAGCTGCCAAGAGGATCCACTGCCCTTTGCTGTGGATGGTGGAGTCCTAAATGATAACAAAAAGAGAAAAGAGCAAGCGTAGTGTGCAGCGTGCCCAAGGGGGTCCCGGCCCAGCGCCGCAGCCCTCGAATGGCCACAAGCAAAGGCAGGTGAGGTGTGAGTCCCGAACACAGCCCTGGGGGGCTGGTACCAGCAGTGGGGCGCAGGAACAAATGCAGGGCCCTGCAGCAAAGCCCCCGCGCAGCTACCCGAGAGCCCCACAGTGCAGTGGGGGAGCACCCACCCCTGCGAGGCTGTACCATGTCCCCACCGGGAAGTAGCCGCTGACTTTGGTCTTTCCTGCCTCCAGCACGGGTGTGACGAGCAGTCCGCAACCCCACAAGAGCTGGCGGTCCACGGCCCAGGTGTTGGGGTCCTTGGGGAACCTGGGGAAGGACGGGGAGGGGCAGTGCAGCACCAGGGAGACGCTGCACCCACCTCCCGCTGAGCCCAGCGGGGACCGGCACCCATTGGCCCCGGCCGGGCCAGCACTCACTCAAGGAAGAGGGGCCGCGCCACCGTCTCCCCGGCGGAGTGAGCCCGGTGGAAGAGGGTGTAGAGGAAGGGCAGGAGGGAGTAGCGGAGGCGGAGGGCATTCCTCATGGCAGCCTGGGCAGCTGGGCTGAAGGCATATGGCTCCTGCGGCTGCAGGGGAAAGGCCAAAGGGGGATGCTCAGACAGTGCGGGGAGGAACGGTGGGCGCCTTTTGGTGAAGCAGGATGGACTTCCCCCTGGCATGAGCCCGGCACCGATGCCACGCAGCCCTGCAGCTGAACCAGTCGCCTTCCCACGTGGGCAGGGCAGCCCCTCGCACAGCCCCGGAGCACCCACCCCTGCCCGTCCACCCACCCGCTCCCGCCTGCTGCCCAGCAGGGTGAGGGCTCCCAGTGCTCACCCGGGTGCCGTGGTCGTTGTGATTCCTCATGAAGGGGTAGAAGGCGCCCAGCTGGGTCCAGCGCACACACAGCTCCTCGGACGTGTCACCCATGAAGCCGCAGATGTCAGCACCCACCAGCGGCACCCCAAAGAGGTTGAAGAGCAGCACCTCTGCAGAGGGGGCACAGAGGGCATCAGAGCTCCGCGGCGCTGGGGGCACGGAGCCCATGGAGAAGCCCCTGACTGCAGGGGAGATGCAGGGGGGGAAGCACGGGTGGATGCAGCCCCAGCACCCCGCAGCCTACCCGGTACAGAGTAATACAGCTGCTCCCAGTCGCTGCCGACATCCCCTGTCCAATGCCCAGCATAGCGCCCATGCCCAGCAAACGTGGAGCGTGAAATGACGAAGGGGCGCTTGCCCCGGACCCTCAGCAGTGCGCTGTGGGCAGGATGGGGTCAGCTCAGCACCAACTGGCTGGGGAGGGGGGTCAGCCCCCCACCAGCGCCTCCCAGCAGCAGCACAGAGCTGGCACGTGCTGGGGCAGATGCCCAGTGCCATCTTGCCCATGGGGTGGGGTGGGTGACATGGGACAGTGGGGAGACGCTGCACCCACAGCCCAGGAGCCGGCATGGCCACACTGCACCAGCTCCAGCCCAGGGGCTGCTTCCAGCCCCCTCCAGTGCCGGGCTGGCAGCAGCGGGCAGCACACTGCATTACAAACCAAACCCTCTGCCACCCACCAAATGCCCCCCATGCCCAAACTGCCCACGCCGCAGCGTGGAGAGGGCTCTCTCCCCTGGGATGTGCATCCTCCAGGACAGCAGGAGCTGCGGCACAAGCCCCAGGCTTACTCGTGAGAGGCGATGGCCTCGGTCAGCCCGTACAGGCTGTGCAGGTTGTAGTGGGAGGACAGGTACTGCTGGCTGGAGGCACAGATGGTCCTAGCTTGGAGGCGTCCCCCAAACACACCTGCATGGGAGAGGCGGTGGCAAGGGTGAGCTTGGAGCCCACTCGGCTGGGACTGGAGCACCCCTGGCCTCCCCACACCCCCGGGCAGAGGCTGGTACCGCTCCCTGTACCTGGCACATAGGGGGGCTGCTCCAAGTTGTTGTTGGGGCACCCATCCTGGGAGCCCTCCACGAAGTTTGACGGCTCGTTCATGTCCTGGGCAGGGGAGGGGAGAGAAGGGAAGGGCAGGGAATGGATACCCCCGCTGCCGCACCGGGGCCCAGCAGAGGTGCAGGGCAGGAGCTGGGGAGCCGCAGCCAGCAGCTCTGCCAGGGCCACTCACAATCCACATGCCATCGAAGGGCACTTGGTCGTGGAAGTCCTTCACCATGTCGTGCCACCACTCGTGAGTCTCTGGGTTGGTGAAGTCTGGGAAGGCCGTCGGGCCCGGCCAGACCTGTGGGAGGGAGAAAGCAATGGGCAAAGCCCCGCTGTCCCCGACCCGCTGCACCCCACAGCCCCCACGTGCCACCCCGCTTTCCACCAGGACCGTTCCTCAGCTCTTTCTCTCCATCTCTCAGGGCCCCACTCAAGCCCCCTCCCGCGGGGACAGGGCTGCTCCCTGCACACACCTTCCCGATCAGCGGCTGCCCTGTGGCGTTTCGGATGAAGACCCCTCGCTTCAGTCCCTCGTCGTAGGGCTTGTAGGTGCCAGGAGGCCCCGAGCTGCTGATCCCGGGATCCTGGCGGGGCACAAAGCCGGGGCTTCACCAGCGAGGGCAGGGAACGGCCTCCCCCACCTTCCTCAGAGGAAGCTCCATCACCACCCTTGGGGCAGCCAGAAACCCCGGTGCCAGCCCACCCGTGCGGGAGCCCCGGCACAGCCAGGGGTGTCACTCACCACGATCATGATGTACCTCAGGCCGCGGCGGTGGAAGTCCTGCACCATCTCCGGGTAGTCCTTAAAGTTTTTCTTGTTGAAGGTGAAATCCCTCTTGGCATCCATGTAATCCAGGTCGTTCCACTGCACGTCCTGCGGATGGCAGCACCGGTGCTCAGGGAGGAGCAGGGACCCCACCCCGCTGCCGTGGGACCCCGGCCCCACGGGGGCTCCCCATCAGCCCCCCATGGCTGCTGTCGGGCAGAGGCTCCCGGGGAGCAGCCGAGACCTACCAGGGGGAAGCGGGCTGCCGTCATGTTGGCCACAACCTGCCGGGTGATGTCAGTGGAGGAGTAGCCCCAGCGGCAGAGGTGGAAGCCCAGGCCCCAGTACGGGGGCATGAAGGGGAACCCTGGAAGTGGGAGGTGGGTGCAGGCCAGGCAGGCACAGGGATGGCCCAGCATCGCACTCCCCCGCAGCCCCGCTCCGCCACACCAGCCACGCTGCACCGCTCGCAGCATCCCAGCAAAGCCATCCCAAGAGCACCCATGCCCCCCGCCCATGGCTCGGCCCTACCGACGACATCCAGGTACTGCCGCACCACGCTCTTGGGGTCGGGGCCCAGGAAGATGTAGAAATCCAGGATCCCGCCCGTCGTGCGCCAGGTCAGGGCTGGGCTGGGCTGCAGGAGCACGTCTGGGGAGCGACAAGCACTGGAGGAACAAGCCGAGGATGGGGACGGGGGCCAAGCCCGCACCCGATGCCTCCATAGGACTCACCCATCGCGTTGCTGTTCAGCAGAAAGACACCATGGGCCGAACCACCATCCTCCATCACCAGGTAGAAAGGGTGGGAACCATAGAGGTTGACCTGGGGCTGGAGCAGAACACAGCGTGGTGCTAGCGAGGCTCTGCTGGAGACCCTGGCACAGCACCCACCCACACACCGACCCACCCCTCACCACCAGCCAGGAGCACCATCACGGGGTGCAAACCCAGGGCTTGCTGCCCCAAACACTGCCTGAGGCAGCAGAGCTCTGCTCCGAGCAAGAGCCCCGGACTGCTGCGGGAGGAAAGCAGCTCCGGAGCAGCGCAGAGCAGAGCCCCAGGGGACACAAAGCCCGACCTGGGGACGATGGTCCCATGGGCTCACCTGGGGCTGAGGCCAGGTCCCTGAGCTCAACCAGCACAGACACCTTTCCCCAGCCCCAAACAAGACACAAGAGGCCACGAGGCCACCCTTCAAGCGCAGATGAGCCGTCTCCCTTTCCCTCAGCCCGCTCTGTACCACAGGCGCCATGTCCCGGTTCCAGAGGGTGACCCTGGTCCATGCCGTATCAAGGACCAGCGGCGTCAGGTGCTCCCCCAGCCCAGAAATGAAACGGGAAGGCAAGGAGGTGGAGATCTGCAGGAACTGGTCTGCGAAGAAGAGGGGCGCGACGGTGGTGTTCAGCCTGCCGGAGAGAAAGGAAGACTCCGGCAAACAGTCCCGGTGACGCCCAGCGGCCCGGGAGGAGGGAGGGACGGAGCTGGAGGACTGCCAGCCGTGGGGAGGGACACGGATGGATGCTCATCACCACGTGAAACAGAACCAGGTTTCAGCTGAGCTCTGGGATTCCCGCTTCCCTTCCCAGCCACCGAACTGCAGAGGGGGGTCAAAGCAGAGCCCCCGCAGCCCCTGACTGCCACCCTGCTGCCATCACCCGCGTCCCCTGCGGCACCCCGCTTCCCATCCCACACATCGCTGGGGCCGGTGTCAGGTCCCGCTTCCAGACCGAATCCCCTCGGGAAGGCGAGTGGAGCCCGCACCCCAGCTGGGAGCAGGCCGGGCACTTACAGGACCTGCCCGCCGCGCTGCCGGCAGACGACGAGGCCGAAGGGCTCCTGGTTGACCCGCACCCCGTAGAGCCTGGAGGCGGCTCGGCCGCTCGCCCGCGGCGTGGCCAAGGGCACCTCGTAGCGCTGCCGGGCCGGGTCCCGGAGCTGCGGGGCAGAGAGGGGGGGTCGGCTGGGGCCGGGAGCGGGGCCCG
>VYXH01000099.1:56307-69932 GCA_013397275.1 Burhinus bistriatus | reverse complement strand
GGACCGGCCCAGGTTGCGCCGCCCTCTGCGGGGCGGGACCGGCCCGAGCGGGCGCCGTCCCCCTGCCGGGGCCGCGGGGCCGCCGCCGGCCGAGCGCGGGTGGGGGCCGGAGCCCGGGCAAAAGCCGGGGGGAGAGCCTGAAAGTCAAGGCTGCACCTGCCCCCCTCAACCCCTACGGCCAGGTGGCACCCTTAATAAACGTTACACCATACTCACGTTTATTTTTAATATTTATTCACTTACAAAGCCTGCAGCCTCTAGGAGAGCAGGAACTGAAGGTTATACGCATTTTGTCCGCATCTCTGTCAGGCTTCCTGCGAGCCGAGCCTGGATTCCAAGCACCGACTGAGCCACTGGAGAGGCCTTTGGTGCTGAGGATGTTCCTGCTGGATCCGGCAGACAACGGCGTTGATGGTGCGGAGCCGGTCCTGCAGTTTCTGCTGCTCGTTTCTCCAGGCTTGTTCAGTGCGGCACAGGGGAGCGTACTTCCCTTCCTTCAGCGCCTGCAGATGCTTCTGGCGTGTCTGGTAGGCCACAATCTCCAAAAGGTTCTGAAAAAAGCAACAACGGCAATTGCTTTGACAGCTGACTTCCCACAGAAAAGAACTAAGAAAATTACAGGATTCGTGGCACAGAGGTACATTTCATATTTTGAAATGGAAGGGCTTCTTCAGAAGGATACTGCTGTGAAGTCCCCATTATAACAGCCAAACAGCATCCCATGTCCAAGTACAGTCATGGCAGAGAATTCCATAAATTAGAGAAATACCCACGCATACAAGGCAACTCTTGCCAGGACAGAGTTTCAGCAAGTTAAAAACTTCGCAGGAGGTTCATTCAAAACCTTGAGCTGGCTCTTAAATTTGCAACGTACTTAGGAGTTGCCAGCTAGCACTCACAAAGGATAGTTGTTACTAGATATTTTCAAGATACAAATGATGTCCTTGTGGCTGATGTTTCCAGGTGAATGCTGCCTCACCAAGAATACAACTGCAGCATCAACTCAGCACCACTATGAGCCCTCAAAATGTGCTCAGTTCACTTAAAGTGTTGCAAAAATCACATGCCAAGCACGGTGGCGAGACAAAGAGACGGGGAGCTGGCAATAGAAGAAAGCAGCAGGTTTGGCTCGCCTGCTGCGAGGAAGTGGATGCGCTCACCCAGCGTTTCTTGTTCCGAAGACATTCTGCGTCTGAATCGAGGCCATCGGACTCAGCCTGCAGTCTGCACAGTTCTTCCTGCTTTTCCGAGAAGGAGGCACTAAGGGATGCTTGGGTGCTCTCCAGCTCCAGGATGGTTTTGTTGCAGTCTTCAGTGTTCTAGTAAATGGAAGAGCAGGAAATGGCAGATTCTGGTTCTTTAGTTCAGCTGCGTTCTCAGCCATCTTCCCANAACCTGTTCCAGTGTCTGACATCCCCTATTTTTTTTTTTTTTTTTTTTTTTTTTTTTAACAAGTTTCCACAGCCTGCCCCCTGTGCAGTGCTGTGCCTGTGCAGGTGCAGGGTCTGAGCACCGGTGCTCATTACAAGGCAAATACAGGCTACGTGAACTCTTGCAGCCCTGCTTTACTTGCTCACCTTCTGGGTTTCACTGATCTTCTTTCTCAGCTCCTGTTTCTTGCGGTTGAAGTCGCTCTTGGTGATACGTTTCTTATCTGTTTTGTTCTGACCCTCTCCACGAATCGCTATTGCCTCTCTATGAGAAACAGATGCCTCCATATCACGAATCATCTTCTCCTGCTGCTTCATCAGCTGGCTATAGCGGACCTGCCATTTGTGAAGATATAAAATTGGCTGAACATAACAAATGGTTACAAATGGTACCTAACTGAAGTCTTCTGTGTGGCACATCCCATCAACATAAACCAGATACACATGACACATAAACCTTGGCAAGCCAAATTTGCTCTAAATCCAAACCTAGTTTGCCCTGTGTGGATCTGAAATGGAGAGGGTTGGATAATCAACTTGTCTAAAGCAATCTTCAAAATGTTTCACTGGAACTCATTAGCAAAAGTAGAAGAGCAGAAGCATCCAGAGAATGAAAGGCAAGAGTTGCTTTGCCAGAAGATACAAGACTTCCCTAACCAGTGATTAAGATGATGCAACATTTAGTAATCAACATTTCTTTACTTATAAATTGGGGTCACAGAATAAGGTGGCAGACATATTACATTTTAAACAGATTCCTCAGGTATATCTAGATTCTGCGGCAGTCTATTACATAGCGTGCAGAAGGAACGCATAAAGTGCATGCATGCTGGATGTATTTAATTCAATCTAGCTGCAGGGTGGTAAGATTTCCAGTAGTGCCATGGCCTTGAAGATGCTACTTCTCCAGCCTGTTTCTCGTCTCCTGCCTTATGTTTCAGCAAGTCCAAAGCTGACTACATTGAGTGCAGCTTCCCCTCCTCAGTCCTCTTCCCCAGTGCCTTACTTGCATCCTATGAATCTCTGTTCTCATGGCTTGGATTTCGCCTTGTCCCGTCTCAGAATCCACCGCTGCACGCATCTCTTTTGTCAGCTGGATCTTTTTCTCCCATAGCATGATTTGATGCCTTCAATGACAGAAAGGGAAAGCAGTGCCTTCATAAACAACAGAGAGGATGCTCACTCTGTGCGTTGGTGGCAGCACTCTCCCGAGATCGATGCTGAACACAGAGCTGAATCGTTCAGCGGAAACTAAGAATCTGCACACAGGACATATAAAAGGGCAGCAACAGAGCAGCGTGAAATCAGACAGGAAGCTCCACAATTTAGAAAATGGCATGAGGACTGTAAAAACAAGCATGTCCAGACTGACAGGGGGCTGATGGACACCAGTTAATTGCCCCATGCAGCACACTTGCTCTGAATTATTGGCAGAGGAGATAGCATGCAGAGTCTTCCCATACAGATCTTGGCAACATCCAGCACAAGCATGCTGGAATTGTTAAAGTCAACATCCTCTCAGCTCGTGCTGACTCCAGGGATGGCTAAAGCACCTTTCAGTTTCTGCATTTCAAAAATTCATTAAACTCACTTTCATCTTCTCCACGGACAGAAGCACATTTGCTGGCACTGGTGCAGTTTGATGACTGGAGAAGAAAGGTAACGTGGACACATACGCAAAAGTTCAAAGACTGTGGCACAAAGTAAGAATCTCTCTGGTACTTACTCTGCTTCCACCAGGCTGTTTAGGAGTCTTTCCTTCTCCTCAGTCAATTGACTGTGTCTCTCCTGCATCTCAACTGATTCTTTTTCTGCTGCCTAAATTTGGGAAACATAAACCAATACAACATTGTCAGACTGAGAAAGTTTTACAGGATCACTATTTGCCTCCGATCTGCATGGGAGGTTGAGACGTGGAAACGAGATGTCAAGCCTCTGTACCTTGAGAGAGCGTACAAACTCATTCTCTGTGATAATGTTGCCATGTTGCAGCTCCTCGAAGCTGTTGTTGTTCTTATTGATCAACACATTCAACTTGATAAAGTCATTTGACATGTTCCTCATGTGACGTTCGATATCTTTCTGTTCTTTTGTTTCCTGCTGAATTTCATCTACAAGTGAACAGAAGAAAGTCTTAAAATTCCCACGAGCACTGGGTTGAATACAGGCAAGGTGTGACAAACTGCTATTAGACCAGCCAACACTGTGTCCCAACATACCCAGCCAAAACATTTTTCCACAAGCCCAAAAATCAAATGAGGTTTTGAAGGAGACTACTGTGGAAAAGAGTTGGTTTTCACCCAGGAAAGTGGTATCACTAGTGGGGATATTTACTTACCAACTACTTGTAAACTTTATTTAAGAAGTGTAACACATGACATGATCACTTAGGGTTCGACTGTGTCAGTTAAGGCAGCAGGATCGATTATTAGAGGAAATAATGACATGCAAAATAGCAGAAGGTGCCTGGCTCTTAGCCCCCGCGTATAGCACTGGGGCCATTTCCATTATTGCTCACACATATCTAGGACCACTGAGGGCATTCTGTGGTGAAGGTCTAGCATTACCCGTCTGTAAGCCTTTGCTCGCTTTTTTCTCCATTCACGGATGAACATTTTAAGAGTTTGGGAATGACTTACTTTCAGTGCGCACTTTCTTCTGCTGCATTATTGTAATCTGTTTCTTTAACATATCCAAGGAGGCTATTTGTTCCTCCCGTTCATGTGTTAACTTGACCAGCTCTTTCTGCAGATTGAGCCAGTACTTCTGTAGTGTCATCACCTCGGAATTATATTCTTCTATCTGCTTGGTCAGCTTGTTGATCTCAATTTCCAATGGTCCTAATTCTTGCCCCTGTACAAGCATAAGGTTTCAGATAAATCAGGCAGAAGCTGCTGGAGCACTTGTTTATAGCCTCATTGCAGAAGGCTGGTCCAACTTGCTGAGATGCCTACTAAATACTTCAGCTATACTGTTATTTTGTCAGTTAGTTACTTTCTGCCTCCATTTCCCAAGAGTTGGACGGGACTAATCATTCCTGACCTCACAGGAATAAATGCAACAGAAGCCCAAAAAGTTCTCAGACTCTGTGGCGAGAGGGCCTGCTAAGCTCTTACAGCAGGTACATCTGGACAGTCAGAAGTTTGCCAAGTGTATGCCACAGTACTCATTTTTGCATTGGTATCCATAAAAGTCTTACAGCTCACAGTGTTAGGGACAGATTTGGTTATCATCTGAATGGGGCCAACCATCAAGCGACTTAAACTCACTCTGCCTGTTCCATTCTCCCCTCGTCAAACTTTGCAGATTTTATGAGATCCTATTTACTCCCAGAGTATTGATGTCATTCAACATTTTCATCAGATGTAGACAACTCCCTGCAGAAACCTGTGCTAGGCACACCCTCATTTCACAACAATTCCCTAATGCCAGCTCCTCTTCACATGCATTAAGAACTGTTTGACAAATGTAAACATTTACATTAACTAGTGCAGCTTTTGAATCACAATACTGATGTCTGAAAGTTTTAACCATCCAGCACTTACGCAGTTACATTTATCAAGGGCATCTGTAGTCACCACAAAGAATAAAATGAAGTTTGGGATTGCAACGTAAAGGTACATACCCCCTGCTGAGAAAGAATCAGCTCCAACCTCTTGTTGTACTGGCTGATGACCCCTCGCTTGTTCTCAATCAGGAGACTGCACTTTGCAATCTCACTTTCACTGTGGCTGATCAGATCATGGACATTTTTTATTTCCTTGTCCAGCTCACGAAGCGTTTTTTGGAGAATTGTCAGCCTGCAGTTGGTATGAGTTGCATTCAGAATAACCTGGGCGATATCATTCTCAACCTTGGAAAAATGCAGCTCCTAGGAATATAAACCGACAGAAAACAAATTACTGTCACCAACAGCAACTCATTGATTTGTAATGCCCACTTATCAAAGCACAGGAATCAGGAGATTTAGATTCTATCCCCAGGTCTGTGCTACAAGCTGTAAGCTACTTACTGTCTCTGTACCTTTGTTTCTCCATCTATTGACAGGAGATAGCAATATTTAGCTCTGCCATAAGGCTGTTCAAATGCATTAAGGAGCCTAAACATCCCAAAACCCTTCAAGACACCACACTTGTCACTTCTGCAATTATCGTCCCTGCCTGGATGTCTCCAGTTACCTGGCTAACAGCAGTGGGACATTACTATATTGTGTCTTCTCCACCATGCCTGACAAACGCATCCCTCACCTAACAACCGTACCAGCCAGAAAGCGTGGCTACGCCTTTTGTTTGAGTGCAGTATGAGTGCAGCCAGGTAACTTTCAAAAGTGTGTCTGCTACTCCTGCACAGCCTGGACCACATTGCGAGAGGTTACAATTTGCTCTTTTCCAAGTCCGTAGCCTGCACTATATTCTGCTGTGCAACACAGATGCTAATACGAGTCAATGCAGAGTATCCACTTGTTTGTGTATCTGTCAGAAAGCAGGGTGGAGAGGCCTTTCTCACAATGAAAGCCAAGCCTGGAAGCCTTCCAGTTACTTAAGATATACCCTTGATTTAAAAAAAAAAAACTCAGGCACAGGCTGAAGTAACCCATGGAAATACAGAGGTGAGAGCATGTTGTGTTAGTGCCAGCCTGCACAACTCGGTATGACAAATACTATGCTGAATCGTCTAGTTTTTCCATCTGTACCAGTTTCACACTCCCAAAGAGAGCAACTTATCATGCCATGAAGAACTCTGTGTCTGATTTGACTGTTCCTTGGACTGTAATCCTTACTTAGAAACTAAGAGCATGCTGGTATCCCACTCCGTGATGCAGTATAGAGATGTAAGTTAATGTGGAGTAGAGAAGTACCACATAGCTACTGTCTTCCTGCAATACGTAAGAACTTGAACCACTTTATAGTCAACGCTCACAGGATTCATCATTCTGTCCCATTTTTTTAGTAAAGAAACAATAGTACATTATGTGTCAGGCTTTTTTGGCCACACTCGCATACACCAGAATCCTGCAATAAGATCACTGGAAGAACCAAATTGAAGTTGCAAACCCAGCAGAGCTTCAATTACAGACCTGAAAACCAAAATTAAGACCCTGACAAAACACACTTGAGAAACACTGCTCTAGGCTGTTTGTTTCCCTGCTCTCCCAAATGGAAGAGATACCATACCAGATCCATTTTTCTCCTATTAAGTTTTTCAGCCAGCTGTGAGAAGTGCTTTGTGGCTTTGCTGGACATCATCTGGTCCTGAATCTTTGCCATGATTTCATTCTCCAACTGCTCTTTGGCATCAGTTCCTTTCTCTATATCCTTACTGATGGACAGCAACTCATTCAGATGAGCAGCTTGATCCTAAAAGGTAGGGAAGACAGACACAGGATCACTACAACTGTTTGGGGAAGGCAATTAAATACCTTTGTCCAATTCAAAAGGATTCTTCTTCCTGGTAACTCTTCTCACCATCTTGGTCCTGTTGAGGGCCTGCTCTGTCTCATGGAGAATGCGAGCATAGGTGCTAGATTCAACCTTCAAGGCCTCCTGCCTTGAAAGGCACTGGGAAATCTGTTTCTTTGTCACGTTGGCATCATTCTCTGAACGGCTCAGGATGGTGACCAGCAACTCATTCTTCTCCTCCTCCTTCCTGATCGACTTTCTACAGCCATGGATGTCCATTTCTAGGGACCTGAGGTCATGTCTGTACTTGCTGGAAAGGCAAAGAAGATGGAAAATCATCACAGGGATTTGACTTGTGTGCTGAACGGTCATCTACAAATTCCTTTTTTCAAATATGCTATTGCAGCAACAACTGACCAAGAAGGAAGATCTTTATAAAGGCTGGTCTGCTGTGACAGTGCAGAGTCATCAGAAGATGGATGGAGACATTAAGATTTAAAAAGAAATGTATATAGGAAAATTGTCTTTCAGCCCTGTCCCCAAATCCCCATTCTCAACAGGATGCCACCGTATAAAAGCATATTGTTTGTTCTCAGAGAACCAGGCAAGCTTTAAGACTCCAGACCAAATAAACCCTTCCTTTGGTAACAATAGGAAGATTTTCCTGACAATTTCTAAATGCATCACAAGATCCGAACTGAAAGTGATAGATAAATCCTTCTTGCTGTCTAACTCTGGATTGAGAAATGTTGCAAAGGTGAAGGAACTCTTTTAAAGGAATAAAATAGGAATAGAAAAAACTCTAAATAGCTTTAAAACCCCCACACATTTCAAGGGAGAGTTGTGTTTTGGATAAAGAAAACAGTAACAAAGAACTGCGCTTCTTATCCTTTATTATGTGCTTTAGACTGGGAAACTTGTTCTGCCTGACATATCCTGCACCTACAGTAATAAACTTGATAGAAGACATACTGCCCCTTTTATAATCCCTCCTGTCCAAATTATTTGAGGTCTCTCCTGGGACTGTTTTCAGATACCATACCTCAGCAAGTCTTGTGTGGCAATATAGGCCTCATCTCTTTGCTTCATTCCAGCCAAGCTATTATTCCAGTGGTTCATCAGCCGCTTTTTCTCCGCGTTAATAGCCTGTACCTCCATACAAGCCTAGGGAAGAGAAAGTTGGTAGACAGGATGAATTTATACTGGGTTGATAAACCAAATTCATGTTACAATGCAATATTTTTCTTCTGTTCGTGATACGCCAGGCAAGAACAGCTTCAACTAATATGTGTCTGGTTTATTGTCACACCAGACCACAGAGTATAGGTCTGCAAGGACAAAAAATGCTGAGAAGGTGGGGGAGGAAGTGATTTACAGGCAATTCCTAAGGACAAAGGAAAAAAAAAAAGTCTTCATTCCTGCAAACAGGAATGAACCGTACAGCTCTGGCCTAGATTGTACATACCACGTGAGCATGTGCCAAAGAGGTCAGTCCTTCCAGAGGGAAATATTAACCAGAAGCAAAAAAAGCACCCTCCTACCTCATTTACTGCTTGCCGTGTTACTTTTGTGTCCTCTGCCTGGGCTACAAACTGAGCTTCAAACAGAGCAATCTGTTCTTGTAGTTCATAGGCTTTTCTTGTTAAGCGGTCGACTAGGAGATCCTAAAGAGTCAGAGCCAAACAGTTCAGGATGAGCAATATAATCTCAGCCTTAACCAACTATATTCTACAAGAATAACATAGGCTAGAAAAGGGATTAAATTGGCAACTGGATTAGATTTGATTCCTACTGAAACTTTTCCATTCATAAACAAATGACTCATGAATGTGACAACTTTCAAAAGAATAAGACCTTCATTGCTGATTTTTTTATTATTCCATTTGCAGTAGTAAATTGATACTTCAGATCTGAAGCAGCATTCATCCCTGTCAGCATGGATTATATTGTGCCACCTCTCTGGCAGCTGGGAATCTTATTACTTTATGTTTTAAAATCCTTTGTTAAAAAACATCGAAATCCATTTGGTTTCAACTGTTTGCATGCAATTCTGCGTCAGTAATAATAATCGATCTGTGTCCTGCTGCAAGCAGAAGGCAGCAGAGGGAGCTCGAGCACCCCAGCCGGCTCAGTTCATTTTCAAAGTTCACTTTTCACTGTGAAACTCATTGTGACTCAGAATAATTCTCGATACTTGAATATATGATACTTCTTTATTAAATATCTTTCTGCCCCCACACCTCCTTTGCTTGAGTGAAGAGTGATTTACTAGTATATAAGGCTTGTCAAAAACCTTTCGGCAGTACATGCCACTATCTTAGTGGTGGGGATTCTTCTCATTTTTAGAAAAGCCTGCTTTTGGGGAGTTTTGGGTGGGTCTTTTTGTGGGTTTTTTTGGTTTTGTTTTGGGTTTTTTTCCTCTGAATTATTTGGGAAAAATATCCCCACACATCTTCCGTGGTTCAGTCACTATAGTCTTCCTTCCGACATGGGAATATCTCCTCTGAGACTCACCACTAACTGTCATCTGTATTTATTTATTTATTTTAAAGCAGTTTTACGTGATACCTGATTTTTCTTTTCCACCTCAGCCTGGAACTTCTCTGCCTCAGCCTTCTTTGTTGACTGTTTCATCAGTAAAATATTATGATGCATAGCCTGGTCCATATTCTGCATGTAGAAGAGATGCAAGGCCAGATTTTCAACCTGGGTCTGCATTGCAGAAACTGGGGAGGCAGAAGGAAAAATATTTACAGAAAAGTATGTTTAAACACACACTTTAAAGAGAGATAAAAGAGAAAGAAATATAGAAGCCCCCAGACCAAAACTCACACACATACCTCCCTGATATGCATTTCCTCCCTGAATTTACATCAGCTTTGGAGTATGGCTCCCCAAGCAAAGCTAAAAATCTTGGTAAGCAATTCCTTGATTATCAGCACACAGAATCCCAGGAAATGAAAGATGGGGCCTCAGGAGGCTGTGAATCCACTCCTCTGCCCCAAAACAGCACTGTCTCTTTCTCAGTCTGTTGAATGCTTCTCTAATTTTTTCAATACCATGCAAAAACATTCTAGGCAATTTATTGTAATGCTTAGCTATCCTTGCTATTGAAATTGTTTTACTGTTTCCTATCCAAATGCCTGCAACACAAAAAGAATGAGTCGAGTTCATTTCTTTGGCTGGAATGGGCTGCCACGTGGATGCTGCTGTCATACTCCTGGATGCCCCTATTTACCTACGACCTTTGCAATCTTGTCACACCCTTACAGAGGCGCAGGCAAACATAACAGAGCGATGGGGATTTTCCTCCTGCTAAGTCACAGAGCAGCCTACCTGCCAGGAACAGTTTATGTTTTAGCCCTAAAGACCTTCTTAGAAGTACAACGTAGCAACATGGTCTTAGAAACAATAGAAATTATATGGCAGCCAGGAATATCTGTGAAACTTTTCAATGAGCGCATGATTCCTGACGAATTTTACTGTATTTTTCAATCCAATGCTTGACTTATATTCAAATTCATTTCTACACATAGTACTAGAATTAGAAAATATTACAAAGACTGCCTCAGTCACCTTTCTTGCGTTCATCATCTGTGTTCTGACACATTTTCTTGTGAGTGAGCCTGAGGCCCTCCAGTTCCTCTTCCAGCTGCTGACGCGCTGTGGCCATCTGCGAACGGCGGTCATGGCTCTTCTCCACTTCCATCTGCAGATGGGCCAGCTGCTGCTGCGCTCCATAAAGAATCACCCCAAGCTCTTCTCTCTGTACTTTGCTCTTCCTCGTTGCTGTCCTCTGCAAACACAAGAGGAAATCAGCTACCTCACTTCAGCTTGGACAGGGATGGGCTGCTGTGGGAAGGCAAAGAAAGAATGCCATATACCAGTTCCTGAAGCTCTAGGTTCACTTTTTCCATCTGCTTAGTAAGGTAATTCTTCAGGACAGCCTGGAATCTTCTCATCAGAGGCTGTAAGGAAGTATGATGTTGATAAAGTTTAACATATTTGTTTAAATAAATTATGAAGAAACCTTACTGCTACTCCCACTATTCAACAAAAAAAATCATATTTTCTGCCATAGACGCTTGCATTCTTATTTTAGCTACACTTACTGTAACAAGCGAGAAGATTTATACAGCGGGTATTTGTTGACATCAGAAAATGAATACTGAGAATATTTGGAAGTCAGAAACGTATCGGAAAAGCTATATCTGAGAACCCATCCACTCACTCTTGCTGCAAGTACTTCTCCTTCAGGAGTACTAAAGAGCATCAGATTTGCCCGCTACATTGCTTACTTCTGAACCTGCAACTTTGAGATTAATATTGAGGGAGTAGACACATTCAGGAGCTAGTACTTTTGCAAAAGCTATTTTTAAACATGTAGTTTTAGCATACAGCTAAGACTCTGCTTACAGTTTACCTCGCGCATTTTATACAAATAAAAATAGCAAGTCTGCAAAGAAGAACGACAAGATTTGAGAACTTCTCACATGTTCTGGATCCAAGACAACCAGCTCTGGTTTTTCTACAGTTTCCTCACTTCTTCTGCTTATTTCATGTTCCTCAGCTCCACGCTGCTGGCATTCCTTTTCCCATCTTTGGTCACCATGCTCACTAGTAAACTGACCAAATTGCTCAAAGGTAGACTCTGAATAGAGAGAAATGGGTTCTCCAATGTTACAAAAAGGCTTAGATTTCATAGTATTATACCTCCAGCTGGATTAACAATGATCAGAAAGGGAGAAAACTAGAAACTGTGCTTGATAGATGGTATCAAGTATTGTACTGTTAATAAGGAACAATGATACCTGACTCTGTGCAGCTGTTCGACTGCACCGACGATGCAAATGCCTGCAGAGGAGCTCCTGGAGACATATGGGAAGGGTTTCCTCTGTCTGTTATTGGCTGCTCCATGTCACCCAATTCAGGACGACAACTGTCTAATTCCATTTTGTCCAAGAAAGTCTCAGGAGATTTTTCCTGAAACATAAGACCCATCACCTGAAACAGCTTTTCAATATAACTCTATCTGCCCCTAAAAATCTGCTTGTTTTTGTCATCATGAGACATGAACAATGCAGACAAAGAATCAACAAGAGGGCTGAGTTCTAAAATCAGCGCACAGATATGCTGGCAGAGCTGTACCACTTGATTAAAAAAAAAATTTACACATATACAGCACAACCAAGGAACTTCTCCAGTTTTATCAGAGCTCCTATATACTTTGTGCTTGACCAATTAGCTTCTCTCTGTCCCAATTCTGATTGGTTTTGTGTTTACAGCAGCAAAACTCCACCAGGAGAATGTGAAGTTACAAATATTGGTAACACATTCCGTGAATAAGATTATATATATTATAGCGTCTCACTTCTGCAGAACTAACCAACAGCTCTGTAGCTCCGTAGACTCCTCTTTCCGCTAGGAGAAACGTCTCTTCTTGGTCCTCCAGAGGAACAGACTCTTCCTCTTCATTGTCATTCCTGGTCTCTGCCTCTGTTTCCTAGCATATAACACAGGCAGAACACAGCAGAGCAGCACTCTAACAGGTTGTGTACTTTGTTTAATGTTAACGCCACAATATTCTAACAACTGCTTTTTGTCACAGGGCACAGAAGTTTAATTTAGTTTAATCTCATTCGCAAAAATGGTCACCCAGCTAACATTAAGATAGTAAAGATCCTGACAAAATTTCTACACACCACTTTTAATTTCACATGTGTTTCCAGCTCTCATCTATTAAAAAAAAATGCCCTTTGGGATTTATTAAAGAAAGTCTTCCAGCTTGCACTACCTGTAGCCAAATTATTGTCTTTTTTCTTTTTAAAGAGATACTGTTTTACCCCATACCATCATTTGCCAAATTCAAATATTGTGCAGTACCAATGGAAGAAAAAAAACTTATCACCAAGAAACCTTAAAAAAAGAGCCCAAGTATGTGCATCTTTGAAATGTGGATAACTTCCTTTTTAAAGCATCTACAGCAGAAACATGCTAAGAACTGAGTGATGCTGCTGACACACAGGAATGTATCTAATTTTGCTTTCTAGCGGCTTTTTTTTTTTTTTTATATGCAGGGCAAGACTCCAATAATTGCTTGCCTGTTTTAGTTCTTCCTATTGAAACCGCTTCCACGAAGACGTTGCTCTGTAAGGAACACATGGGAACACACTGCCTTGTGAACGTTTCCAAGGAAATCACCTCCATAGCCAGATGCGACGGAACTCTGATTACATCCCCCTCAGCGGAGCTGAATTCCACCCCAGATCCCTCTCCTGCGGCACCGGGGGCCTCCTCCATGGCGCTGGGGCTGGCCCGTGCCTGCAACCAGAGCGTCCCGCAAGAGAGACACTGAGTACCAGCCCAGCGCCCGGCTCCCCGGGGCCCGCCGTCTGCAGGCCGCCCTTCCGCCGCGGGGCTGGGCAGAGGCACACACGGGACCGGGGAGGTCGGGTGGTACCAGGCCGCGGGGCCGGGCCGGGAGATGCCGGGCTGGGCCGCCCAGTACCAGGCCGTGGTGACGGGCCGGGCGATGCCAGGTCACGGGGGCACCGGGCCGGGCGATGCCAGGTCAGGGGGGCACCGGGCCGGGCGATGCCAGGTCACGGGGGCACCGGGCCGGGCGATGCCAGGTCACGGGGGCNCGGGCCGGGCGATGCCAGGTCAGGGGGGCACCGGGCCGGGCGGTACCGGGCCGCCCCAGAGCCCCACACTCACCCGCCGCCGGCACCATCTTCCCGTTGCCAGGCGACGCGTCAACACCCGGTCACGTGAGCGCTGCGGACCGCACCACCGC
>VYXH01000099.1:43817-56162 GCA_013397275.1 Burhinus bistriatus | reverse complement strand
CCGCTGGTCACGCGTGTGGCTGTCACACGGGCTCCTGCCCGGGGACGGGGCGCCCTGGTCTCCTGCCCTGGTGATGCATCCATTTTTATTTTTTTTATCCCACTCTTTGTCTTCTTTTATACAGCCTGGGGTATTTTGATGATTTCCTTACTTTTGAGGGGGTGGTTTTCTCTCAAATTGCCCCAATATCTGCCTCTTCGTCTGCCGAGTTCTGCTGCCAGCAGAGACGTGAAGATGGATGGTCGGGATCCTTGGCAATTATTTGATGTACGGCGGTCAGGCGCTCCGGGGCAGGGATTACATGTTGATATATTGCTGGCGGTGTTGCTGACACTCTGAAATAACCGTGCTGCTTCCTCGCTGAGCTCTGCCCCGCTTCGGTTCTCGGACCGCTAGCTTGTCTTGCAAAGGTAGTATGTTCTTGGTCGCCGCTCTGAATAGGAAGTAAGAAAAATGAAAGATCTTTTAAGAGAAAATAGTAGAAATATTAAGAGCAGGACAGCTCAGGGCTCGCTGCTTCTTTTGGGGAAGGCGCCTTTAAGTTTGTAGGCTTAGAGGAGCTCGTTCTTGTTCTGGTGGTAACTTGGCTAAAACCGGAGAACTCTCTGAAAGCGGCTTTTCTGACTCTGCACTGGATTTGCTGAATATCTGGGTTTATTCCGTACGTCTTGCTCTGTGGTTGGAGTAAAGCTGGAGAGCCGGGCTGGGGCAGAGCGTTGCCACCTCTGCCTGCGGGCACGGTCCTGCCTCTGGCAGGGCGAAAAGGACACTGTTTCCAAGGGTCAGAGTGTGGCAGAGCCGCGTGGTCTGATGTCTGTGGTATTAAGAAAAGACTTTGCAATTAGTTCATCAATTCAGCTGTGAAACCAGGCTCCTGGGATTTTTTAGCTGCTGATATTTAGGGATCGAGTACTGTGAGCGTTATCAGGCCACAGCTACAGGACACTGGAAATAAAAAGCCATAAAAACATTACCTACTGCACAAGCACTATAGTTAAGTAAGACAAAATTATGTTTAATCTTGGGACAGAGCGGCATATGGCACAAATAATTTCTCAGCACTAAAGCGTGTGTTGCAGTTTGACTTTTAGTGCTGGAGGGGTGGTAAGCTTTTTGTTTGCTTTTTTATGCCTAAGCAGGTGTGGCTGGGAGCAGCCGGCAACCTCCGATGATCGCATTTCGTTTCCCTTTTTATCTCTGAGTCACAAACTTGCAGAATTTAGTCTGCTGTCCCTTTTTTACCTTCTCAGCTGAGATGCGTCTGAGCGAGAACTGTTCCACTGAAGTGACTGGAATTGGAGTTGTGCGAGTGTCAGGATTTCAGCCGGCACTGGTGACTGCTGTTACTCTTCCTTTACTCTGTTCTCTGCATGCCACTGCTGCACCAGCAGGTCAGCAATGAAAGACTTTTTGGTGACCTACATAATTCTCCCCATGAAATGGGATGACTTCAGAATGGCTCCCTATGGTAAACTTTTTTCCTTGATTTGGCTAGGTCATCTTAAATAGTTCCAGCTAATAGCGAGTAGTTTTGAAAGCTTTTTTCCCCCCGCCCTCCCTAATGTTGAGGTATTGCGATACAAAGGGAAGGTCGTTACCAGGGCTCTCATGTGTACATAGAGGAGTATAGATCAAGCGAGTGACTAGCTGAGAGTTGCGCAGAAAATCCAGTCAGAGGACTGGAAAGAAGCTGCGATCCTGACTCCCGGGCTCCTGTACTCCGTCTCCGGTTGCTCTGCCTGCAGGCGTGCTCCAACCTGTGCTGGAGCTACCAGAGATGCGAACCCGGCATTTGCTCTTCCCAAGGGGAGAAGGAGGCAAGAACTTCTGCAGTGTTTGAGACCTCGTTGGTGCAGTGACTCTGTACTCCTTAAATATGTGAAATCAAATTTAAGTTATTAAGGGCAAAAAGGAAAAAAAGCCCGTTGCGTTTTTCTTACTTAAGGCATTTCATGTTTAAACTTGGTGCCGATGTTTGACAGCCCGTGTTTCTCCTCTGCACCCAGACACGCTGTAGGTCTCACATTTCGCTTCAAGAGCCCTGTACCTTGGCTTATTTCGCTTGTGAAGCTATTAAACTCTTGCACAGCAAATCTGCCCTTGGAGCCGCCAGAGCCGCTGCCAGGCACACCGTGCTCAGCGCTGTGACTTGTCAGCCGCGGCCGGCCCCAAAGCGACGGCTGTCATATGCCTCTATAGGCTAAACTTATTTGTGAGAGAAGCCCTGGTGCCTTGCGTGCTCATGAACCGCTCCGGTGTCGGCGTGTGCTGTGCACACCGGCAGTAATGTGCTGGAGCCTGTCGGCCCATGCCGGAGCCCTGCATTGCCCTCCTTCGCCAGAATACAGGAATCTTGTGCGACCGGAGGCAGCAACATTTGGTCCAGCAGCGTCTGCCAAGGTGCGGGAGCGATCTGCCAAGCCAAACAGGATTTTATTGTTTATCGGTTTGTGAGGAGGGGAAGGGCATTTCTACGGGAGGCGAGCAGCCAGTGTTACTTGAGATGCTGCTGGCTGGAGCTGGTCAGGCTCTTGTGAAGAGGCTCCTGGGGTGATTTCAGGAGTTGGCTCCCCAGCGCGTTTCTGAGATCTCGGTTAGCTGAGAAGTGCTGGCATTGACTGGGAGAGCAGCCAGGGGCTGTGCGAACAGACTCGGTAGCTGTAGCAAAGATTTTTAGTGGCGACAGTTGATGTGTGGGAGAAGAAAATGTATGTGTGCTTAATAAATATTGGCACTCAGCAAGAGCTTATCAGCTAATTCAGGGCTTCACCTTCTGGAGAGCTGGGTTGTCTCTGCCACATTGAAACGAATCCTTTCAGATCAGGAGTTAAATAGAAAATTAATATGAAAAATACTTTTTTTTTTTTTTTTTAATGGTACTAATTTAATGCTGACTGAGCTGCAGGATGGTTCCCGCCTGCCTTCCCAAACCCGCACAAGGGGGAGCAGCAATACCTGCTTCTCCTCACGACCCAGGCCACCTGGACTGTGTGTGCAGACGTCCCAGACAGAAGAGGGCTCAGAATAGAGCAAACCCTGCAGATTTGGTCTCTTTTTTTACTTGCTGGTTTGTGTTGTATGAACTCCTGTCTTCTGGGAAAGAGAGGCACATTCACAAGCTGTGCTTCAGAGGCTTTTGGGGTTGTACAAGTAGACTAGATGACCTTCAGAGGTCCCGTCCATCATCTGCTCCTAGCTGGCACTGTCTGCCTATCTATTTCTGCAGCCCGTCTTTGAAACCCCCCGGTGATGGCAATGGCCTCTTCAGGTTGCCCTGTTCTGGTACACCATTATCACTGCTATTAGAATGACTAAACTAGATATTCCTTGCCACAGTTTAACTGCCTTACTATATCTCCTGTCCTCCATAGACAGCTCTTCCTTTTTTTGGCAGTGACAATTCACATGTATGAAGACTTTTAATGCATTCCCCTTTCTTTAATCTTCCCTTGGCAATCTCTTTCCATGCCCCAGATCACTCTTGTCACTCTCCCTGAAACTGTCCAGTGACTTGCATCTGTTTTTCTTCAATGCTGCAACCAAAGCTGCAGAGAATTCCCTACCCTGTGGCAACAGTGAAAGGATTAATTTGACTCTTGTTGATGATATTTATATATCCCAGTATATTTGGTTATTTGTTGGCAGCATTGTGGTGGACTCTGATTTCTGATGCATAGCTCTTCTGCAAGACAAATGCAACAGACTAAATTTCTATGCTGGCAGGACATCCTATTCCTCACCTCCTGTCTTTTTTGTTGGTTATTCCTCTTCCCAACCTGGGGATGCGTGTGCATACCTGCAGCGCCGTCCATCTCCACATCAAGGCAGTGCTGAAGCAGCAGGTGTTCTGCAGGATCAAAGCAATATTTCCCTTTAAGTCCTCCTGCTTTCCAGGGAGCAGCTTTTGGTCTTTTACCTGTTGCTTTGTTCTTTCTCTCCTAGGTAAAAGCTAATTAAATGTTGCCTCTGTTGGCAGAGAAGTCCTGCACCTCTGCCTGCATTCCTGGGAGCCCCTGGAGAGCTGCAGTAGGACATCACACAAGCTCTTCTTTCATACGTGCGTCTCCATCTGCTGTCCTCAGCAGGGAAAGCTCGCTCGTGTTTTCGGAGGAAGCATTCCCTGGTCAACAGCCGCAACCACCTGGTACCACCTTCCTTCTTTGCGTACGCAGGTTTTGCGGTTTTAGAGTTCTCATGAAATAGCTGACATAGCTGAAGGTCTGGATGGCCAGGCTGGTTTCAGTCCTGACAGCAGCGGGGCGTAGCTGAGCAGACCGTGCTGCCTACAGAAGGTGGTGGTACCAGATGGCCCTCTTCAGATGTGCCGGAGGCTCAGGGCCTCTGATGCTGTACGGGTTGCTCCACATCGCTGCTTCGGACTCCCTCAACGCTGTGTTGAAATGGTGTGATGTAACTTGGTGGTGGGAAGGAGGAATTGCAGCAGAGTTTACTGTCTGTGTGCTTGCAGGGTGCAATGAGAGGAAAGGTGACTTGCTCTTTAAATATGGTTGAGGCAAATTACTTTCTCCAAGATACAACCCAGAGCCTGAAACAGTGCTGTGTTTTTTGGTGATCTGGACAAGAACAAGCATATGGCTCCATTGGTGTTTGTTTTTGGGGGCTGAGATGTGAAGACACATATTGTGTTTGGAGCTAGAAGGAGACATGGGTGCGAAGGACTTGCAAAGTAATTCTCTTCTCCTACACCCTTGTTGGGCACAGTGTATAGCAGGGTTGGGGCTTCTCTGTCAAGTTCCAGCGAAGAATGCAATGCAATGCAGAAACTGCTTATGCTGCGATTCAAGCTGACAAATCTAGCGATTGCCAGTTAAACCAATAGTTTGTCGTTTAGTGAAGGCTCTGTCAACTGCTTGGCAGTCTCATTTGCGATCTTCTGTATGTACAAATCTGTCAGAATCAGGACAGCTATTTTCCTTCTCTGAAGCTTTCGCTCCGCTCTTTGGGAAGCGCTGGTTTCTCTTTGCCCTCTCTGCCTTCTCGCTTCCTCGTTTGTCTGGAGGTACCATTAAAACCACGTTTAAAGAAATCAGAGCTATTCGATGTTTGACGATGCTTGCGTTAGGCCCCTAAATGTTTCCTGCATGCAGTGCCCCTGACAGTACAAGTCAGGACCTGTCTGCTTTTCTCTTTGTTCCTGGCTACCCTGTTGCGTGCTCTGCAGACCATGGTCACCAGGAACGCGCTGAGCTGATCTCTCCACGCGCGGCCCCTGGATCTGGCACCGTGGCGGCGTGGGGTGTGTGCTAGGTCAGACTGGCCTCTTCACGAGCAAGTAAAGCCATGTTAATACAAAGGAACAAAAATCGATGTTTCTTCTCCTCGTGTACTTCTGGCAGAACAGAAACTGGCGTGCCTCCGATGGTCTGCTTCCCAGCTAGGGACGGTAGCAGCAGGTGGAGCCTGCTCTGCACTGAGTTGTGTTGGGCTGCCTGTGGGATTGCGTTGTGCAAGACCCACCGGCTGTTTCAACACATCAAGTCTTCTTCCTGATCTGTCTGCTAAATAGTTTGTAGCTGGGGTCACCCCTCTGGATTCGCTGTAGAGCTCCTCATCAACAGCCCCGATGAGGAGCACATCTCATTCCAGTACAGTGCTCACAGTGATTACTTGGGGATCGTACCCCACAGTTAGCTAAAGTTACCTATTGATAGATATAAATAATAAGATAAATGTTTGCCTAGAGTTGGTGTGCCATACGCTGCTATTGGGGTCTGCCCTCTCTGTTGAACATGGGTCTCTTGCCACTTATCTCTGAAAAAGCTCTATTTAACCATCACCACTCAGAAAACAAAACAAAACCAAACCCCAACGCAAAAACCTCAAATGCACAGCAGGATTATGCCAAAAGTTGGTGAGCACAAGGTAAACTTGTTTTGATTAATGTTTTTTTGGAGATCAGTGGTTACTGTGGATGAAGCAGCAGCCCCTTGTTTAATGTCATGGTGTCAGCAGTTTTTCTGTGCTGAAGGAATCCTCCAGGGTCTACTCTGACTCTCTTTGACATCCCCAGGACAGTGATACATCGGGCAGCTCTGCATCGCTGAGCTATTCCCTTAATGGGCAATTTTCAGTGACAAGCGTTACTTTTCTGTTTCCTCCGCACAGTAACTATTAAAATGTGGGTTTTTGCTGCCTTCATATTTCTTCATTGCAGAGAAAGACATCCCGGGATTCTGTACTTCAGCATCTTTAAAACGTGGAGGTGATGTTACAGATCCAGAGCATTTGGAGGCTCTTGCTTGAGTTGTAGGATTGATGGGAGACCTCTTCCTTCTCAGACAGCGGTAGGCATGCGCTGTGCTGTCATTGTATTTATTCTAACGCTATTCTTTCCTCCTTCTTGGCAGATCTTCTGAATTTGGCTCCTGATTAAAGCTGACAGATAATGGAAACATTTCCTTGGCGATGTCTCTGGGGCGACTCCTCCGACGTGCCTCTTCAAAAGCTTCTGACCTCCTGACCTTGAATCCTGGTGGTGGCGGCAGTTCAGCTTCCATACTTGACGGGGAGATTATCTACTCTAAGAACAATGTCTGTGTCCATCCACCTGAGCTGCTACAAGGCATCGGGGAGCATCATCCAGGTGATAGGGTGTTGCACACACTGCTCACTCACTCTTTTTCTCTCTCCTGGGGTGTGTGTTTGTATCAAATTCTGCATCTTGGGCTCTAAAGAATGAAGCGGTGGCAGTGGGGAGCAGGGCAAGGCAGTCTTATGGAGGACTAAGGAAAGCCATCCACAAGCCGATCCGTCAGCTCGTCTTTTGGTAGGAAAATTGATGATATTTCTCCTTTCTCTTCTGGTCTAGCGTGGATTTATCTGTTTTAGTAAGTCCTTTTATATTGCCAGAAGATGGACAGTTGTCGTTTGAGGACAGTAACTTCTGTTGCTTATTCAAATATGCGTGCTGTTCAGGGAATCCAAGTATTGCCTTGTAACTGGCATTGCTAGGGTGGCCTCAACAACCATTGGTAAAGGGAAAAGAAAGAAAACCTGATTGTGGCTGCATGGACTGGAGTAAATGAAGATAAATACTACTCTGTCCCTTTATTCTCATCTGTTACTGCACTCTTTCATGGTTTCATCAAAGACAGCCATGGCTACTGGCTTGGCTTCCCAAAACTAATTATTCTGTCAACACCGACCCAGGCTTCCCTTCTTGTGTGCGTGACTCTCGTTTTTTTCCTATTGGCTTTCCACGAAAATTGTAGTCCTTTAGCTACACTAAGGTAAATATTATTGAGAAAGAAATGTTTAGCTGGCCCTTGAAATTGTTTAACTAACAAACAGTAGAAGTTTCTCATGTGGCAACATATATCAGAATTTACTCTTGATTAGTAATCCATCCAGGAAGTTGAAGTATTTGCATGTCATTTCTATGTCCAGTTAGGCCAGAGGGAATTTAGACTATTCAAAGACATAGGCAGACTTGAAATTATTTGTAAATACTGAATAATGTTGACCACTCCACAATTCATTTAACAGAATTCTCTCCTGGTAAATAAAAGGGATTGTTTTGCCCATGTGTAATGGTGGTGAAGTGGGGGGAGACGGGGAAGGGCAAATTTCAGGCTTACGCGCTTACCCAAGAATAAAGCTGTGTCATCATAACTGATTGCTCCTTTGCTCTCTCGAAGGCTATTTGTGCTTGTACATGGAGAAAGATGAGCTACTTGGAACCACACTTATCCTTGCCTGGGTGCCGAACTCCCGCATTCAGAGGCAGGATGAAGAAGCCCTGCGCTACGTCACTCCTGAGAGCTCCCCTGTCCGTAAAGCTCCCCGCAAACGCGGCCGCCACACTCAGGGCTTCGGCATTGTCCGGCAGGCTTCCCCCACCGAGCAGAGAGGGGCAGTGATCCTGAAAGGAGAAGACATCTTGACTGTGTCACAGCTTGTGAAAGATGTGGCTTACATCAGCTCCCCCTCTTCGGAAGGGGAGAAGCTCTCCCAGTGCTGCCTGGTGGCAGATGGCACCCGCCGGTCCCCCCAGCCTGCCCGCAGTGACTCAGGAATCCTATCGACAATCAGTTCTCAGGAGGAACAGAACAGGTCGGAGCTGTCGGTGGAGGAAGGTCTGGACTGCAGACCAGAGCCAGGGGAGGACGAGGGCTCCTTGGAGCTGTCTGCTGATGATGTGAGCAGGGACAGTACTTTTGACTCTGATTCTGATGCCTTCTCTTCCCCCTTCTGCCTCTCTCCCATTAGCGAAGCGCTCGCGAAAAGCAGTAGTTCTGTGTTTCTGGATAATGAAAGCAGGTGAGTGCATCCTTTTCTCTAGTTTCTGGGCAAATAGCTGGGATGCTGGTTGCTGAGCTTGGAGATGCTGAAGGAAATTGGAGAGATACAGATTTGATGGGTGGACTGCTCGGTGGATGAGGAATTGGTTGGATGGTTGCATCCAGAGGGTAGTGGTCAACGGCTCAATGTCCAGATGGAGATCAGTGACAAGTGGTGTCCCTCNGGGGTTGGACTAGATGGCCTTTAGAGGTCCCTTCCAACCCAAACTATTCTATTATTCTATGAAATTGAGAAGCATTCACAGTGGCATTGAGCTGAATATCCTGTCTTGCTTCAGACTTACTGCAGACACCTGTATAATTTACAGGAAATTGTTTGCTGGCCAGTTCTGCTTCTGCTCGGTGAACCCTGGCCCCCAGCGTTCAGGGCTGTATACGTACAGTCTTCCAGGTGAGCTGTCTTGAGCCCTGGAAGCAGCATCACTAAATTAAAAAGGTCCTTTGTTGGTCTAATTGGTGCTGCTGAGGAGATGTGCTCGTTACTTCTTGTGGAGAGCCACATCAAAGTGTCTGTCTGACTTCTCTGAGCTTGGGTGCCTCTGCAAGGCACTGTTTTGACACAAAGTCTGCATGTATGAGCTTGTTTTGCTGGTGTTCAGAACGTGGTCCCACTTAAGACATATAAATACTAATTCTTGCATGTCTAACCTGGATACTTTAGTCAACGCTGGTATATCTAAACGTCAATGCTTCTCAGTGACATCTGCAGTAAACTACATAGGGGAAAGAGGGCACCTTGGCAAAGGAATAATGAACAGTAAGATAGCTATATCACTTACTGTATTGATACGCAATGTTTCTGGCGTTCTGGTCTGTGCTCTGTGCAGCGTGTCACTCATTTCCATCTTGGGGAGGATGGGTGTGCTGTGTTCATGAAGCACCGTGGGGCTGATCTTAAGGATATAGCTCAACTTTGAAACTACGCCTGAAATTCGGAAAAACGAGTTCTCCTTTGTGCCTGTCAGCAATGTGTGGACTACATTAAGACCTGACATTTGAAGAGATTTTGCCTCTTTATTTTATGGGCTAATCTCAAGCCCAGAGAATGCCAGTAAGAACAAGGTTTATGAAGGAAGTATTCTAATTGATTCAACTCTCTCTGGATTTTTTAAAACACTTCAGTGTGGTGATCTCAGACTTTGTATCAGCTTTGCATTTGATACGTGTCCCAGCAGTATGCTTCCCATTAGCTGTGAGCCCACAGGGTTTTCTGGGCTTGAGCTCTGCAGCAGCCGGGTGGGCAGCGCCTTGAGCAGCGCCTTGGCCAGGCCAGCACTGCTGTCCCATCCCGTCTCGTCCCATCCCGTCTCGTCCCGTCCCATCCCATCCCACAGCAGCTCTCCTCTGGCTGCAGAGGGGCATTGCAAAGCAGCTGCGGGGGGGCCAGGATGGGCCTTTGGTTTACAAATTTTGTTGAACAATGTCAGTTTGACAATGACCTTTTTAACTCTCTAAATATGATGCCGGACAGTCTTTTTTGACAACTGGTAATAGGAATGTAGAAGACTTTGGTAACTACATAAATGTCATGAAACACACCTTGAAAAAATGTTACAGAGAGGCCTTTGCATGATTAAATATTGTTCTTAATAACTGACTTTATTTTGTTTGTTCCTAGGCTTTGTCCCATTCAGGGTGTGTTCTAGCACTGGGCTGCTGCTGGGGGGTTGAAACTTCAGTTGCATACACTGTCAGAGAATGTCATGTTGGTTTAGAAATTTCTTGGCCTTGACTTAAAAAACAGAAAAAACCCAAATCCACTGCAACCAAAGCTTCTGTTTGTTTGGGATGTGTAATTTTTTTTTCCTTGAAGCAGCACTGACAATCTGTGTGGGTGACCTGTCTCTATCACTGAAAAAAGGGAAGTTTGGGGGGTTTGGTTTTTTTTTTTTAAGCTTTATATATATATATAAAAAGTATAATTAAAATGCTTCTGTGAAGATTTCTGAGTTCCAACAGTAAGATTCTTAAAGGAAAAACATTCCTGTCTTTCAGCGTGTGTGTGGGGAAGCTGTGGCCTCAGCTGTGGCCCAGTTCACCCACACACCCTGAGTAAGGGGACTTTATCCCCACTTTAGAATCACAGAATGATAGAATGGTTTGGGTTGGAAGGGACCTTAAAGATCATTTCATTCCACCCTCCCTGCCCTGGGCAGGGACATCTTCCACCAGACCAGGTTGCTCCAAGCCCCGTCCAACCTGGCCTTGAACACCTCCAGGGATGGGGCAGCCACAGCTTCTCGGGGCAACCTGGGCCAGGGTCTCACCACCCTCACAGGCAAGAACTTCTTCCTAATATCTCATCTAAATCTCCCCTCTTTCAGTGTAAAACCATTCCCCCTCATCCTCTGGCTCCACTCCCTCATCCAGAGTCCCTCCCCAGCTTTCCTGGAGCCCCTGGAGGGACTGGAAGGGGCTCGAAGGTCCCCCCGGAGCCTTCTCTTCTCCAGGCTGAACAACCCCAACTCTCTCAGCCTGTCCTCACAGCAGAGGGGCTCCAGCCCTTGGAGTGTCTTTGTGGCCTCTTCTGGACCCGCTCCAACAGGTCCATGGTGGTTAGAGCAGGTTCAGTGGTTAGATGTGGGAGTAGCAAGGGACATGTTCAGAACAGTATCCTAACTGCGGACAGCCAGGAGATCAGACTCATCCTGGAGCAGTCCCCGTCCTTGCTCTGGGCTCCCAGGCCATGTGCTGGCCAGGGCGCGCTGCAGACCTGACGGCGTGCCCCGGGCGAGGAGCTGGCGCAGAAGGGGCCGTGGGCAAGGAGCCTTGCGGTTTAACTGTTTTGCAACACTTGTGCTCTGAGCTGCTAATAGCGTCGGGGAAGGAAGGAAATACAGTTTATTGCATCTTCGCTACCTTGCCTGTGAATTCCTGCGGCATTTCCCCGGTGTTTCGCAGCCTGGCTCGGGCGAGCCCTCTGCCGGCTTCCTCGCCGCTGCCGAGCCCTCACAGCTCCAGCGGGGCAGAGGCTTTGCAAACACCCTGCTCCTGGTAGNAATGACCTTTTTAACTCTCTAAATATGATGCCGGACAGTCTTTTTTGACAACTGGTAATAGGAATGTAGAAGACTTTGGTAACTACATAAATGTCATGAAACACACCTTGAAAAAATGTTACAGAGAGGCCTTTGCATGATTAAATATTGTTCTTAATAACTGACTTTATTTTGTTTGTTCCTAGGCTTTGTCCCATTCAGGGTGTGTTCTAGCACTGGGCTGCTGCTGGGGGGTTGAAACTTCAGTTGCATACACTGTCAGAGAATGTCATGTTGGTTTAGAAATTTCTTGGCCTTGACTTAAAAAACAGAAAAAACCCAAATCCACTGCAACCAAAGCTTCTGTTTGTTTGGGATGTGTAATTTTTTTTTCCTTGAAGCAGCACTGACAATCTGTGTGGGTGACCTGTCTCTATCACTGAAAAAAGGGAAGTTTGGGGGGTTTGGTTTTTTTTTTTTAAGCTTTATATATATATATAAAAAGTATAATTAAAATGCTTCTGTGAAGATTTCTGAGTTCCAACAGTAAGATTCTTAAAGGAAAAACATTCCTGTCTTTCAGCGTGTGTGTGGGGAAGCTGTGGCCTCAGCTGTGGCCCAGTTCACCCACACACCCTGAGTAAGGGGACTTTATCCCCACTTTAGAATCACAGAATGATAGAATGGTTTGGGTTGGAAGGGACCTTAAAGATCATTTCATTCCACCCTCCCTGCCCTGGGCAGGGACATCTTCCACCAGACCAGGTTGCTCCAAGCCCCGTCCAACCTGGCCTTGAACACCTCCAGGGATGGGGCAGCCACAGCTTCTCGGGGCAACCTGGGCCAGGGTCTCACCACCCTCACAGGCAAGAACTTCTTCCTAATATCTCATCTAAATCTCCCCTCTTTCAGTGTAAAACCATTCCCCCTCATCCTCTGGCTCCACTCCCTCATCCAGAGTCCCTCCCCAGCTTTCCTGGAGCCCCTGGAGGGACTGGAAGGGGCTCGAAGGTCCCCCCGGAGCCTTCTCTTCTCCAGGCTGAACA
>VYXH01000099.1:0-38224 GCA_013397275.1 Burhinus bistriatus | reverse complement strand
TGGACGGGGCCTTGAGCAACCTGGTCTGGTGGAAGGTGTCCCTGCCCATGGCAGGGAGGTTGGAACTAGGTGGTCTTTAAGGTCCCTTCCAAGTCTAACCATTCTGTGATTCTATGATACGATTCTATGATATTCTTGCATTTCTTCTGTTACTTATTTATACGATCGTAACGCCCAGGAATCCTAATTGAGAGGGGAGATAAATGGTGCTGGCGGGTATCCACAGCTTTGTGAGGGGAGAATTGCATTAACTGGGTCAAGATAAAGAGCATGTCCCCTCTAAAAGTACAACAGTATATGCAAATAAATCTGCATAGTCTCTGTCGTCTTGGCTCGGGCCTCTCAATTATAACAGCATTAAGCATTTACAATAACTCTGAAACATGCTTTTAGTCAGCTCTCCTTTTTCCTCTCCCTTTTCTGCTACTTGAAGAAAGCTCTCCCCTTGGGAAATCCGCATTGTGTTGTGGAAACAGTGAAATTCTCTCTGGGTGGTGTTGGCTCTGCTAACACTGGGTCAGGAGCAGCGCAGAGTCCAGGGAGTTGGTTAACTTTGTCTGTCAGTAAAAAGTCCCCCTGAAATTCCCAATTTATTGCTTAGAGCCAAGAATATAAGAACAAAGGTAATCTTCAGGGCTTTCAAGGGACCGGCGTTTTGAAGGCTTGATTGTAATTAGCATAATTAGTGTAGAATTTTATTTTTGCATGGATAGAACAGAGGGAAAAAAGCAAAATAATCCATTGATTTTAAATATAAAATAAACACTGGTAAGAAAGGTCCCCTTTTCCAGTCTGGAATAGGCTGAAAAGCAAACATTCTTTTTCGGGCTTTGCTGAGAAATCACTTTTTCCATCTAAGGAATTTTTTTTTTTTTAAGTGTTGCATTTCGATTGATTTATTAATGAGCTAAAGCCTAGGCATGAGGTGCCCCTTCTCTGTACGGATTGTAAAAATCTGCCCTTCAGCTTTTGGAATATTTTTCCTTCCTTAAAATGAAGGTAACATTCTCATCGTTGAGCAGCATACGCTCGGCTCTAAATGATTTGTTGTGTTTGGCTTCTCGGGAGCCATGTGTATTTTATTCATAAGCATCGAACTGCTAATTCTGCCCCCGCTACCTTAGTGCAACGAGAAGTCACGGAGACGAACCTTGCTGGGGTTTTACCTGAGTATTCCACACCTGTCTGGAAGCCTCGGCTGTGAAAAACGGATCGCTTGGCTTCTAACCGAGGGTACACGTGTGTCACATTCCAGACTTCGATTGGGTAAAAGAGTTTAAAACACACATTAATTCACTACAAAATTCTGGTATTTTTTTTCCCCTTCCCTTTACGTTCAAAATAATTGACTCAAGAATTCTCGGTTTATTTTGTTTTCGTTTCGGTTTAATTTGCAGCAGTTGGGGGGAGCCCTGTGGAGGGCAGCGGGGCTGTTTTTCTAATGCCCCCCGCCCCGGGCTGGCTGGAATCTCTCGGCTTCCCTTCAGGCCGCCGGGACCTGGAGGAACGACTTAGGAGCAACAAAGCCCCCAGTGTGGTGAGGCTCCTGGCTGGGCGGCCACCCTGCTCGGCGCAGCGGGGCGGGACGGCGGCACCAGCGCCGGTGCGGAGCTGGGTCACCCCGGGGTGCCGGCCACGCCGCCGCATGGGTTGGCCCTTGTCCGCCGAGACCCGGGGGAGGAACGCCAGTCGATGAACGCGGGGCTGGACCCTGCGTGTTCCGGCTGCGCGGGGTGGTGTGTGCGCCCCGGGAAGGCGGCAGGGTGCTGTAAAAGCGGATTGCAACAGCCCCGTAAAGCATAACAAATTGTTTTGATCTTTATTTCTCAAGGACAAACCAATTACACTTATCAGAAGGCAAAGCTGCATAATCAGGTTTCCTTCAGTCCCTCGTTCCTTTGTGTTAAAATGTTTTATTTGTCAGGCTTGTGTCCGCAGAGTTGATGTCAATTCAGAGCCCCGTCCCTGATCGTGAACTTGCTGTTGCAGTCCAAGGTCAGGAGGCGAGTGCCGAAGCTGCTGCCGCCACGCAGCGTCTGCCGGCGAGGTGGCCGGCGTGGAGGCGGCCGGCAGGCACAGACCTCCTGCTCCTTTCCTGTACGGGCAGGGAGGGATTCCAACGCTGTTAAGACGTAAACAGCTCGTTCTTTGAATATCGTTACTAACATTAACAATACGAAGGGTGACTAACAATGATACGCCGGCTTTTAGAAGCGCTGTTGAATCTGCTTCCTGGTGCCGAGCATGAAAGGATACAATTATTTTTCATAACCTTTTATTTTCCCTTTACGGCAAGCTAAGCAAAGCAAGTTTGTCAGAGGCAGAGTGCTCCTAATTTGGTCTCCAGTGACCTCTGGAGCCGTGATTGGCAGCCGGGTGTCAGGGAGGAACTTGTGCCTGGGAGACAGAAATGAGCAGAACAAATGCCGTAGGACAGCTTGGGTTCCCTGGAGGACACAGGCTAAAAAAGGTGAAAGAAGTGCAATTACGGGAGGTTTTCAGCACAGAAAGTTAATTAGCTACTAAATAGCATTTAGTGCAGTTCAACGTGGGGAAATTTATGTTTTGAAAGCAAACAGATCAATGGGGAGCCTGTGGAACAAGCTTTTGGAAAGTCCATGTTGACATTCGTGTACTTTGTACTGTAACGTCCTGGGCAGTTTTTCACGGGTTTCCCCAACAAATAGGAGGAATTGTTGGATTTGTTTCCACGCATGTTTGCAGACGTATACATGCGTTTCCACATGAGGATGTTTTGACATCTAATTTCAGAAATTCTGGTTAGGCTTTCATCCAGACTATCTAACACCTTTTTCCATATTCACCGAGGTCAGTGTAAAGTGTTCAGGCTCTTTGAGGCAAAGGAACTTCAAGTGCCAAATACTTTCAGCCAAAGGGTGAATTTAACACAACTCTTAACCTGGTTACTCATCTGTGCTGATCAGATGTGAGTAGCTGGTGCAACGGCAGCGTTTCACTGTCAGCGTCCAGCTCTGTGTGGCCGCGCTCCTCTGGAAGCTGGTGCCATCCTGCCATCTCCTTCCAGTCCTCTGCAGCGCGACTCGGAACGACCAGAAATATTTCAGCAAATTTTTTTTAATCCCAAATTGCCAATCTGTTTTGTTTTGCATGTCTTTTCTATGTCGCTGAAGTCAGCATGTTTCACAACTCATTATATATGTATATTGTCAAGGACACTTCTTTTAATCAGGACAATAGATTTGGGTTCCAGCTGCCCGATATTACCTCACTTTGTACAGTTGCTACACAAAATTTTTAGGCATTTCAGGATAGCTTTGAACTTTTGTTGATGGATTATTTATTTGAAGCTGTCTGTCTTAGACATTTTAGGCAGTCGATGCTGCCGTGAGCTATTTCACCTTGCTGGAAAGAAGAGGAACCTAGAAGGTCAGTGCCTGTGGGGAACAGTGGAGAAACAGAGAAACACTAACCCCTGGGGAGGAAAAGGGGCATGTGGTTCCCATTACATGGATGCTCATACATTATGATGATACTTATTGTCTGTAAATGATGCTTCACAAGCCAGCGTGCAGGAGTAGCTCGGGCTGTGAGGAAAGCTGTTATTAGGGAAGGCGAGCTGGGGTACGGTGCCGATGGCGCCAGCTGAGGAGGGTTTGGCTCTTGCAGGAGGCTCTCTGAGAATCAGGTGGTGCACGCTGACAGCTTAGGCGACTGCCACATCACGGCTATAATCTCCAGGCCCTTTCCCTCTTAGAGTTACATTCGTCACGTCATGTCATAAAATGAATTATTAGATCTTTGTTGCTGAAAGAGTCTTCCCATGTAATTGGTGCAGGTCTCTGCCCTGGCTGTATAACAGAAATAATAATTGGTTTTACCTGTCTGTATGCCGTAGGTGTGTACAAATGCTTTGGCGGAACAGTAAGTCAGGTCCCATTACTACATTACTGCGCGTCGAGAGTCTCACTTGCAGTGGTTGCTCTCCTCCGATCGGGCGGGCGGGAGACTTCCCGAGCGGCGGGAGGAGGACGGCGGCTGCCTCACGCAAGCACTTGCTTTCTTGGGGGCTGCAAAAGCTCGAGGAATGTAACTACGGTTGATTGCTGTAGTTGGTTGCTGAGTGGAGAAAACACATCACCACCTGGTCTTGCTCACCGGCAAGAACGAGATGTATTTTGAGACAAAGAGTAATGGGACTTCAGTAAGGGGAAAAGGCTGAAGTGGAATCATGAATATGTCAGTGGGTTTCCTGCTTCAGGTTTTGCTAATCCTCCTTACTATTTTTTCCCTGCCCCTTTCATTCCCGTGGACCATGGCACTTAGTCTCTTGTTTTGCTGAGCAGTGCTATACACTAGCTGGCGCTCTGTTTTTCCTGGATCCCACGACCCAAAGTGTCTCTGGAATGTTCCTCCAGCTATTTGCCTCGCAGTGCTTCAGCTCCCTGCTTTTGCAGGGCACTCTGGTATAAATTCCTCATCCGATAGTTACAATAGTCTGGGAAATAATAAATTGGAGTATTCTTCCCTTGCATCTGTGTATCTTTTGTGTGGAGTTAGAGGACTCCAAAATCCGTGGAATTAACGTTGATCATACTACTTGTTGTTACTGAAGTACAGAATGATCTCAATATTTTAATTGTTTTAAAAAGTAGTCCAACAAATTAGAATAATTTTAATTTTTTTCAATCAATATATACAGGAAAAGGTAATTTTAAACACAATGAGGTTTTTTTTCTTAGTTTCCACAGTGATTAAGTATGCACCAACGTATGAGGTGGTACTCTTTCTGCATTTACACGTATGGGTGTATGTGTTTTATCAGCCTCTCCGAAGGGTATGGGTCTTTTGAATTTCATCTTCTACATCAATGAAAAGGTTGGAATTTCCCTGGGCTGTGCACTCTGGGCTGCGCACTCTGAGGCACCGCGCTTACACTTACTGGCTTTTTGCTGTCCAGAAAGGGTAAATCCACTTACACATGTTGCTTCAGATTGCTTCTGTGTACGTTGGATGCGTGTACAAGCTTGTAACTAGTGGCTAAATGTGAACCGTAAACATTTGTCTTGAAGAAGCATTTCCAGAAAATATAGCATTGCCAGCACCTTTGTGACCGGGCTCTCCAGCCTCTGAGGTTTTGGGTAGCTACTTGTGTATCTAAAGCAGATTTTGGTTGCGTAGCAGAAGGAGCTGCAGCTGGAAATAGCATTCTGTACTGAGGAGCTGCGTGATTCCCGGGATCAAAGCGAGTCTGCCCAGCTCTACTGGTAGCTATAATTTCCTGGCAGTCTTCTCTGCCACTGGTCGTTTGAGATGATGCTCTTGAAGAATGGGCTCGCTGGCCTCTGTGACGAGGGAACCGCAGGACAGTGATCCTCAGGGCCACCTCATCTTCCAGCCCTTTGTCGCACTGACCAGCTCATCTTTGCAAGAGTTTTAGAAAATTGGTTGCCTCTGCTTGGTCTTTGAGCTAGTTTGAGTCATCTCTTCCAGGAAAATCCTGTGTAACCAGCTGTGGCTGTTACGAAGTGTTGCTCCATAAATACCAGCTGCTCATAGCAAGCAGTCCGGCACAAGTGTCTCGTACCAGGACTCCGATTACTTTTGCATTAACATGAGATACTGAGTGTTTTAGGAAAGCGCTCTATTTTGCAGCTTTATCGGAAAGTAACACTTGATTTCTCACAAAGGCCAGTCCAGTTTTCATGGAAAAATTCACAAGGTGCAGGTGATGGTGTATAGCTGTGCTAGTGAGACTTGAAGGATCCCGGTGTCTACCCTAGAAAAGCTGTTCATTGCTCTTTGAGTGAGTTTGGGTATGTTGTATGATCCCTGCTCACAGGGCGATGTTGCCATGTCACTTTTAAGACCTCAACCTCCAAATGGCTTGAATGTAAGTTTTGCTTTAATGCTTTCTTTCAGAAAAATGGAGCAGCAGAACTTCATGAACAGAGTAGCGGAGCCGCGCTTTTAGCTGAAAGTAAAACAGACTTCATCTCATCTACATAATGCTGCAGAACTAGAGAAGGGGGCTCGGGGATTTCTTTCCCATGCGTGTGGGCGCTAAGGTTTTGAGTCATACATTTGAACTGGGCGGCTCGCATGGGCTCGGTTAAAAATTTAACCCACAACTAACTGGGATGTCCGGAGACCTGTCCATTGGAATGCAGTGACCTGAACCATGGGTAGATGCTGCAAATAAGGCTCGTCCCTGTGGAAGAGGCACTGTAGCCAGGCTTGGAAAGCATACTGATGTGGTGTGCTGCAGATGCATGCTGAGTGTGTGATTTTCAGCGTTCAGTGCCTACATTGTTAGATAAGCGGATTAGAAAACATTGCATAAAGTGGCATTGCAGGGGGCTGTCTTTATACCTGCTACTCGCCTTGTTTTGCAAACCCTGATTTCACAGCGGAACCCATTCAGAGCTTGCACTGAGATTGTTCACATATATTGGCCTTTTTAAGAATCAAGGGGTCACAGTTTCAGATTCACTTAATTCTCAAAGCAGAAATTTTTCTTTTGGGATCAGGGCTGGTGGTGGGCATGTGGGTTTTTTTAATCTAAACTCAGTTTACTCTTAAAGATAAATATCTGGGGCGCAGAAAACTCTTAGTGTATTGGAAAACGGTTGGGTTCACTTTCTCTACTTTGTGGTGGGTTAAAGAGCTCGTGTAATTTCCCACTCCTTAACTCTCCGAAGTTTCAAGTTTGCAAATGAAAAACATTTGTCTGAAGTTTACACACACGAATTCAGGCTTGTCAGGTCCACTTGCAAAGGCGTAGTGAGAAACTGGAGTTCAGGGGAAATATCTTTGGATCCTACTGGTCGCAGAGGGGATTTGCTGGATGAGATCCCTACTCAGTGCTGCCATCTGAATGCGCTCACTCCTCCTGTCCCCAGCCAGGTGCGGAGCAGCTGAGCTACATGCTGAGGAGGTTGCTCAAGTGGTGGGACACGAAGTCTCTTCCTTTGGCAGTTGCTCACTGAGTGCTGCTGGAGCTGCTGGAGCAGCCTGACGAGCAGCTGTGCTTCTGCAGCCATCTTTTTGGAATGGCCCAAGGTTTGCCATCCCAAGGGGTCATCCGTCCCAGAGGCGTAATGGTTTGAAGGGGTCCTGCAGCTTAGGGCTCTGTGACATGGGCTGGAGCAGGGAAGTGCCTGCTGTGCTGGTGGGATCCCCAGGCTGGTCCTTGTGCTGTGCCGAAGGAGCAGGGGCCAGTCCGGGCCGTTCCTCAGAGCAGTCTGGGCTGTTCCCACGCTAGGCTTCGTAATTTTGCCTTCTCAAAAGACAGTGTTTTGAGGAATGGTTTTCGCTCTCCCCAGTTCTGTGTGGAATTCAGGAACAGACCAAAAATAGGATCATTTTTTGGGATGGTAGGGAATTTAAATAAAAATAATTTAATCTCTTGTGTGGACTGTTGGTTACTGGCTCCTTAGACCTGCACTGAGTTCCAATTTCAGAGCTCTGTCAAAGGATTATTAACTTGGAGCATTTGTGGTTATTGCATGTAACTGCAGCCTTTGGCTGATGGTCTTGCGGGGCTTTCTTCCTCCTACACTCTCGCCTGCAGGGACACGTGTGACAATCGCATGACCTGCTCCACCAGCTCTGCCTCCAGCCTTGACACCAGTGCCCAGTTCCAGGAGAATAATGGGCCAACGCAGAGCAGCAGATGGGATGAACAGCAGAAAGTATTTGCCCTCGAGCAGGTCTGTGGTGTCTTCAGAGTGGACCTGGGACAAATGAGATCCCTTCGCCTCTTCTTTAGGTAACGTATTATTGTGTGTGATACTTGTGTGTGCTCTGCATCAGTGCACGCTGAGCTGTGGAGACAGATGGCTTCTGCAGTCCTCCTTGGAAGTCTTTCCCTAATGGTTTTCTCCAGGAAAGCAAGTGTCAGCCTTCCCAGGAGAGCCTCTGAATTACAGTTATGGGGCCGAAAGGGTTTTTTTCCCTGGTAAGGTAAAGGTTGCTCTTAGCTATCTTACCCAAAATGTTTAAAATAACCTGGAGATGTGGAAAACATCTCTATGGTGCCTTCTCCCTTGCCTGCCCCTCACTGTGGTTCCTCTGGGGTCTTGCTGCTCTTAGTCTCTTCAGTTATCTTTCAAATTATAACAAAAGTTATTAAAAACATTTTTACTCCCTCTTTTCTCTCTCACTCCCTGCTTCTTTAGACAATGCTGTGTGCAACCAAGTCTGCTCATCTCTAGGAGCTGACTTTGTGTACTGCCTTAATGTTGCTGGGGCAGCCGTCTTGGGTTTTTTTCTCCAGGGAAGACAAAATTTAATTCCGTCACATGATGGAAGGGTAAGAGAGTGCCGTTACCAGGCATGAGTGGAGCTTCTTGGAGGAAATGAGGATCGCTATGGCCTTGTCCAGAGCCATGAGATTACTTCTGTGCTCTGTTTTGAGGGACAACTTGATGCTACACGTCTTTGTAATTTGCTGTCCTCACTCTGTCATCTGGTGTTCCCCCTTCCCGCTGAGCCTCTTGTTATCCTGGGCAATAAATGCAGGTTGTTCTCCCCCATTGTTTTGCCCCCCAGCGATGAGGCATGCACCTGTGGACAACTGGTTGTTGCGAGCAGGGAGAGCCAGTACAAGATCTTCCATTTTCACCACGGTGGCCTGGATAAACTGTCTGAGGTGTTTCAGCAATGGAAGTACTGCACGGAGACCCATCTCAAGGACCAGGTACCTGAGCAAGGTTCATGGGGCAAAGAGGGTTTTTCCAGCAGATATTTCACACTTAGGTTTTTAGCCAGGGGAGTGTGTTGGAGAAATGAAGAGATGAGTCCATGTCACCAAGTCAGGCAGAAAGCTACAATGAGTTGGATGTTGTTCAGGATGCAACTGCAAGTCGGACGTGAGGTCTCTGTTGTACTGGCTTATCCCCATCCATTCCTGTTCTGCCTGTGGAATATGGGGGCAGATAATCCAGAAGACTTGCTTAGGTAGTTGTTTTGCTAGACATGGTAACCCGACAGGTCAGCACTATGCTTTAGGCGTGCAAGGTGGCTGGGAAATCTGCAGTGGTAGGTCTGAAATTCTGTCAGAGTCTTTCATCCATTTTGTGAAGCGTAGCACACTGCATCGGAAAATGTTTTGACAAGGCATCTTGCCATATTTTGTTCAATCTACATACAAATGTGATAAGAGCTCTTTAATTATCTGTTTAAGATACTGTATGTGCTTATTAGAAACAGTGATTTTTAAATTTCCATCCTTCCCACAGAGCCCCCTGCTGCTTTTCTTATTATGGTCGCATGGGCTCACTTTTTGCATTGAACAACCTTTGATTTTTAAATTAAATGTCAGCTGCAGTCTTGCACTGGGATCATGAGTGCCCTTAGAGAGCCTGGCAGTGCAGTTCCCTGCTTGCCTAACAGCAATCCCTTTGTATATGGCCAATCATATGTAATTTATTGCAGGCATTCCTGGCAGGGTGAAGTTTTGCTGTAAGCAGCATTAATTCAGTTTCAGGTCAGGGATAAGATTGGGGGAGGAATGGAAGCAATTTTTTTTTTAAGATGAAGCTGGTTTGTGGTACTCAGATTTTTAATTATTCTAATCACTCTTGCTATTGTAATGGTTGGAATTTTAAAAAAAAACTCCCCAAGTGCAGCGCCTCAGTGCTTAATCCTACGTGAACCATGCAAAAAGATTTTCCTGCTCTGAAAATTGCTGGGTTTCATACTCTGCTGCCATCTCTGGCTCCTGCCTCCAGTTTTTTGTTTTGTTTTCCCCCGTTCAGCAGCTTACTGATGAGAAAACATGTATGCAGTTCTCCATCCGCCGTCCCAAGCTGCCCTCCTCGGAAACCCACCCGGAGGAGAACGCGTACAAGCGTCTCGATGTGTCTGCCTGGCTCCATCACCTGAATGAAGCCGGACAGGTGGAAGAGGAGTACAAGCTGCAGAAGGTGAGAGGGGTGGCTGCTGCGGGTTTCGTCCGTCCGCTCCTGCTGCGGAGTGCGAGTTCCCAGGCAGAAGCTGCAAGAGTTTGCTTTCATGCTGGGAGCAAGAACTGGGCGGTTGAGAGTATGAAGTCTGGCGTGTGGGTCTTGGCCGGAGGTCTTGCTGGGACTGCAGTTGAGTCTGCTACAGGCAGGATGGTAGAGCATCTCCCTGACCGAGGAGGGCGAGCTGTCCGGCTTCCGCTGCCGGTTGGAGTTAGTAAACCAAAGCGTCCAGTGCTAGACGTGTTTGCAAAATGCAGCGTGAACAAATCGAAGAAAGAAAAATTGAGATTACTGTATGGAATAATGCAGGGCTTGCAGGGGAGCACTGGGTCCAGGTCCTGAGAGAGAAGTTTGCAGTGAAATGCAGTGTCTCCAAGATTGGGGATTAAGCCGTGACATGAGAACGACACGTTAATCATAGAGCCTCTCCAGGGGGGGTTATTGACATTGAAATGAGCCCGATTTGTGTCTCGTCTGGGAATAGAAGGCCAGCACTTTCCCTCTAAACATGTGCAAATTGCAGGAGCTTGAATCAAGGCGTCACTTGTCAGGAAAGAACTGCAAAGCCACCAAAGCATAGTAGCGGGCAGTTTCTTGTTGCTGTTTTTGGGAATGTTAAAACTGTACCAGTCATAACCTTTGCTCCTTCTTCCAGGCCATTTTCTTTGGTGGGATTGATATTTCCATCCGTGGGGAGGTGTGGCCCTTTCTGCTGCACTACTACAGCTACGAGTCCACCTCTGAAGAGAGGGAGGCGCTGAGGCTGCAGAAGAGGAAAGAGTACTTTGAGATCCAGGAGAAAAGGTAACAGAGCAGCTTCACCCTCCCCTGCTCGTCCCTCCTCAGGCCTGAGGTCGTGGTAATGCCGCTGGCGAGGTACGGAGCCTCTGCCCCCTCCGCGTCAGGAGAAGCTGACTGGCGTGGAGAAGCGAGAGGGGTGGGAAAGGAGGTGTATCGGGCACAGCTGACCTCCTGAGGGTCTGGAGCTAGTACCGTATAGCTCAAACGTTATCTTACCTGGGGTCTTGAAACAGGCTCGTCAGTGCCACGTAGGGAAGCTTATCTCACAGGCGAGACTACAAGCTTAGCATGCTTGGTTTAGAACGCCGAAGGTGAAAACGGGATCTTATATTTCTTTATACATATATCCAGATATAAAAATAGGGAAGAAGAAGGGATATCTAATTCAAGGGAATTATTACTGCATGAGAACTGTATGTTGTAAACTGGTTGTGGGTACATTTAAGCTGGAGAGGGACAGTTGTATTATTAATTAGGAGACAATCAAAACAGAGTGGTGACTTCTGGAGTGCCACCTACAAGGAGCAGTGGAGAGCAGAGTCCAACTGCTTCTGAAGTGGAGTTTATTGCAGAAAACACATCATGTCATCCCATTTATAACCAAGGAGGCTCCTTCTAGTAATTTGTTTGGACAGAAAATCTGCTTTCTGGACAGACCTGCTTGTCTGTTTTTCAGGTGGTGAAAAAACTCTGTACAGGAATAGTTTTTCTCTGCAAACTAAAGCTGAAATAAGATGATTTGTTCCTTGTGGCAATCATAGTCCTCTCTTGGCAACGTACTCCTGTTGCTGCTCAATTTCCAGGCTTTCGATGACTCCAGATGAACAGAAGGATTTTTGGCGTAAAGTACAGTTCACAGTAGATAAAGACGTCGTGAGGACTGACCGCAGCAACCAGTTCTTTCGAGGGGAGGACAATCCAAACGTGGAAACTATGAGGTGAAGTGTCTGATTCTAGCGTCCTAAACAACATGTCCTACTGAATGTACAGAAAACTTGGTAAGCGCCCCTGGCCCAGGCTGCCTAGGTCGCTGCCTTGGGAGTGCTGAAGAGCACCGTGCCTATAGTGACTGTATCAAGTGATGCAAAACCGAGGACTTCTTCCCCAGTGCTTTCACTGCTGCTTTGGCCATTTACTTCTTGATATAATAACCCTGCTCCCGTCACCTAACTTCCCTGCATACACAGGCACGGAAGAGCTATGAGCCCTCTGCGGCTGTGGGAGGGTCATGGGTGCTGCAGCAGGGTTGTGGGCAGTTGCTTGGGTCTGTGGTTCTCCTGACAGGGTGGAGGACGAGCACGCTAGAGCCTGCTTCATGGGTGCGTGACTTGCAAATGTGTGCCTACAAAACAGTTGGATTTCATCTAACAGTGTGGCTTGAAACCTCGTGGATGTGTAGGGATCAGCAATCCTTTCGTGGGCCATTCATTTCTCTCCTCTCAGTCTTTTTAAATTCTCATTTTCTTTTTATATTTTGTTGTCTGTATGTTGAAAACCTTCTCCTGGAGTTCCTTTCACTGGGCCGATTTGTACAGCAGAGTTTATCTGTATGTGTTACAGCACCTTACAGTAGGGTCGTGTGTCTTTGTACCTGAGATGAACGGTGTTGCTTGCTCCTACTGCACTGCTCCCAGCGGGCTGTACTGCAATTGGAAAACAGGAGCCTAAGGAGTTCTGTTCAAATCCATTGTCTTAGGCTGCTGCGTGCTTTTTCGAGTCCTGGTTGCCCATCCAGGAACCTCTCTGCATTGATGAAAAATGTTGTAATCCTAAAAAAATGGAGAGTTCCATTTATGTATAGTGTTAGTGTATCTTTGTTATGCTTCTAGATATAGTTCTCCTAGGGAAAGCGATTCTGTGGGATGCAACATTCTGCACAGGTGCTCAAAAGTGCACAAGCCTCCGGGTGCAATTGCAAGTTCATCTTTTAGATGGCAGGAGTGATCTGCTGCTCTTCTGCGCTGTGCCTGACTCAGCCTGTGTGGTGGGAGTTGGGGTAGAAGGGACAGGGCGCTGCGCTCAGCTGTGACGTGCCCTCTCTGTCTCTCACCTCTCCATTTCCATCTCTTCTCCAGGAGGATTTTGCTGAACTATGCAGTATTTAACCCAACAATTGGATACTCCCAGGGGATGTCCGACCTGGTTGCCCCACTCCTGGCAGAGATCCTAGATGAGTCGGATACTTTCTGGTGCTTTGTAGGATTGATGCAGAACACGATCTTCATCAGCTCACCCCGGGATGAGGATATGGAGAAACAGCTGGTGAGGCTGAATGCCGAGCTCCCTTTAGCCCTGTCTTTAGCTTCTCCTCTCCCTGGGCAAATTAGAGGAATGCCATAAAGCAGTATCCTGGGCTGTTGGGTTCCAGCATGCTGAATCACACTCCAAAGCTACAAAATACCTGACGGATAAAATTGATCCTGGGTGATTTGGGCACACCAGAGACCGTTACAGCCAGTAAATCGTCAGAGTAAAGTTACCTTGGCTGTGCTAGAGGGTGCTGATTCAAGGAATCTTTTATGATCAAATGTATTTAGGACACCGCTTGTGTTGTCTTCGCACTTCTGTCAGGCAGTGAAGACTCACTGGTTCCTTTTTGTCCTGATTCTGGGGCAGTTGGTGTGAATGTGGCAGAGGAGTTGATTGAGCTGCGGCCCTCTTCTTTGGTTTTTTTTTTAAGGTCTTAGTATTTTTAATAGATTTTTTAAATTATCTCCAAATGAAAAGCCTTATATATCTGACAGAGTTTCTTAAAATGAGGTGAACTTGTTTAAAAATGGGAACTTTTAGGTTTTGACATGAATGTCCATTGTTTTCTGGTTAAGATCCTGAAAAATCCATTCTAAACCTGAACAATCCTGTGCAGGTCATGATGGCACCAATTTAAAGTGGTAAATTTGTGGTGGAAACTCCGTGGGAGGCTGTTGGTGAGGTGCAGTTAGTTAATGTACAGAATTATGCACTGTAATGTGCCTGTATAGTCAGGCTTTCCAAAACCATTCCCATATTTCTTGGCATCTGTTGAAATGAAATACTGCCAGAGACAGTTATGTCCTTTCTTTTCTCTAGTTTTTAAGGCTCTAGCCGCTTTCCTCAGCCTGAATCTCTCGCCCTTCTTTCTTTTCGCAATGTAGCTGTCATGCGATTTTCTGTTCACCCTCCATCCTGTCTTGTGAAACAGCTGCTGTGGCCTGTGAGCTCTGGCCTTTAATGACAGATCCAAGCGTGCTCCTGGCTGTGCTGTAATAAACAGGCTGGAGCTTTTTGTGAGAGCAGAGACCCGCAGACGGCTCTGCAGGACCCCAGGTCTGGCAGGCAGCGCAGGCTCCCCGGGGTGGCGGGTGAGGGTGGCGCGAGTCCTCGGGCACAGGGCAGCGGCTCAGCTCAGAGCATCTTTTCCAGATGTACCTGCGAGAGCTGCTGCGGCTCATGCACCCGCGCTTCTACCAGCACCTTTCTTCCTTGGGAGAGGATGGCCTGCAGATGCTTTTCTGTCACCGTTGGATCCTCCTCTGTTTTAAACGTGAATTTCCAGATGCTGAGGCTTTGCGCATGTGGGAAGCGTGCTGGGCTCACTATCAGGTTAGAGATCTGGAGACGGGCACAGCACGCATCAGGCAGCAGTGTGTTCTTTGCTGAATCCTCGCCATCTCAGCAAGTGTTGCAGAAGTTCCATAAAGGCTCTAAGTAGCAAAGTATCCAAAATAAGTAGGTATTACAGAGGGTCTGTAACTAGCAAAGACATTTATCTATGTAGCAGGAGGATGGACACTTGCCTCTCCTACTTGAGGATGTCCAGGCTTCAAAAGGAGTTTTTTCAGAAAGTGCTGAACATCCACTTCTGAAGTTCAGACATCTCTTACACAGCTGAAAAATGTCTTCCCCAAAATCACTAGTCTGCTTTGAAAGCTGTTGTGTAAACCTTGCTGCCGTGCTGTAAAGGGAAGAGACTTTAACTCAGCTGCGGTTCAGAATTCACCAATAACTCGCATTCTGTATACCACTAGGCAAAACCGGAGGGAGCAAAAAATCTCACTAAGGACATGCTTGTGGAGGGTGGGGAGGTTAAGTCAGACCCTGCCTCCACCTGCTGTAATCCAGCCCCTCTTTTCTCATTGCAGACTGACTATTTCCACCTCTTTATCTGTGTGGCCATCGTGGTGATTTATGGGGATGATGTCATTGAACAACAGCTGGCCACTGACCAGATGCTGCTGCATTTCGGCAACCTGGCTATGCACATGAACGGAGAACTTGTACTCAGGAAGGTAAACGCCTGTATGCCGATGTGGGCTGAGTCTCAGGTTCAGGAGATGAGTCAGAGCATTGAGAAAATTAGAGACTGATGCTTCATCTTCCGCATCTCCTGTATCCCCGTGCTCGTCTGGAGCCTGGGAGGGTAGGATGCTGCTGTTTGCCTGGAAACAAGTTTTGCAGAAATAAGAGGTAGTTGTAGAGTGCTTAGGAGGTAACGGTATGGTTGGGATAACCCTTGCACATGCTGAGGGAAATGGCAGGCAGAGCTGTTCGTCTTCGTGCCACAGTCCCCAATCCACTCGGGCTGGGAGTGACTGCAGGCTGTGGGATGTGCTGCAGCGACCTGGCAGTGTCCCTGGTGCCTCGTTTAACCTTCAGGTTTGTGTTCAGGAGGGGTGCCCCTTCGCTGAAGCTTTGACTCTTCTAAGGTAGCCAGGCAGGAGGATGGGACGGGAGGCCACGGGCTACCCCTGCTCTCCATGTTCATCCCCTGGTGCGCAGGGAATGACTTTGTCTCTCTCCCCTCCAGGCGAGGAGTCTGCTCTATCAGTTCCACCTGCTGCCCCGCATCCCCTGCAGCCTGCATGACCTCTGCAAGCTGTGTGGGACAGGAATGTGGGACAGTGGCTTCATCCCCGCTGTGGAGTGCTCTGGTCATCACCCGGAGTCCGAGAGCTGCCCGTACGGGGGACTGGCGGAAGCGTCTTCTCCTAAACCAGGAAGCGAAGGCAAGAGAGGCTTGAAAACACGGGACGTCTTTGCTTTCCGAAAATAGCTGTAGAGGAACAGGGTGTGACAGCGGAAGAGGGAAGGGCAGGAAGGATGTGCATAGGAAAAAATGTTGAAGACAAAAATGGAGGGATAGCTTGTCAAGACTCCTGAGAAGACTGAAAGGTGGCGAACGGACGAGGAATGAAATCGTTCTACAAGGAAAGCAAATTCCAGCGCACTGGTGGTGGAACCTGAACAAAATGCATCAAACCAGGAACAGTGTTTGCACGTGTTTGCATTTGATTTTGTTAGAAATATAAAGCTTTTCTAGGTCTTAACAAGGACTTTTTATTCTGCCTCTGGGATTGGACTGGTTAGCAACCAGGACTTTGTTACTTGCTGATGAGAAATGAGAACACTAAAGAGAGCCAGGTACAACCAGCAGCGTTTGTGGGTCAGGTGGAAGGAGCAGAGCAGTGGCAAGACCTCTCTCTGCGATGTCCCTTCACCCAGAGCATACCACACACACGCACTCTCTGCTTCAACCAAAACGTGCGGCTTAGTGGCTTCTCTCTAAAGCCATAAAGACCATTTTAATTACAATCTGCCAAAAATAAAACTGCAGACAATTGGGATTGCAGGGAAGGTGTCTGCTTTGTTGGCAAGGAAGAACTGGTCACCTAAAGGTCTTATCTCTCGCCTTTTCTTTTTTTATACGGTATACTGGCTGGTATGATTTTTTTTTCCATTTGTACAGCAAGTGTACAGCCACAGGTCTTAAAGCACTGCTCTTCTGTAGTCAGGGTATTTCACAGACACCTTTCAAAGTTTACTTCTTCATGACATTACAGCAAAGCTGTTTCTTTATGCTGACAACTGCAGACTTTAGACACTTGTTTATGGAAGTCTGTTGTTTCCAGTATGTTTCCCAACGTGTTTCCTTTGGCTCGTCTTGATTACTGACTATTTACTGTCCTTACCTGTCTTTGCCATAGGCTGTAGCACATGCGCCTCAAGAGGGCTGCAGGCTCCTCAGCTGGTGCCAGTATTGCACCTTCTTCCCCGTCCCAAAGTGAAAATGAAACTTGCTTTGTTGCAGTCATTTTTGCTGAACTCTGTCTCTGATAAAGGTTTCCCTTGAAGTATTTTGGAAAGGACATCATGTTTCCCCTTTTGTCTCCTATGAAATTTGCCAACTAGAAGTGGAGTTGGGGCCTTGAGCACAGCCACGTTGCCAAATGTCCTTACCCAATTCAGTGGCATCCAAAGGTGTGTCCTGAGCCAGCGTTTGTGCCAAACAGAGCTGGGGGAATAGTTTCCTTACAAGAATGAAAAAGGAGATGAGGGGACAGTGGGCTGTACCGGCTTTGCTGCATCCCTCTGCATGGCGTATGAAGTCTTGCAGCCTTTCCCGGTTGTCTTGCTCCCGCGCACTTCAACCATGCTGCTTCTCTTGTACAACTCTGTCTTGCTCTGGTGGAGGGGGGAATCCATGCTCACTCTTCAGCTTTGCCTGTCAGGCATGTTTGTCCTGTTAGCAGCACGTGTGGAAAACCCCGTTCCCTCATGCGTAGCGCTGCAGCGGGTTCCTGCATCTGACAAGCAAATTTCTCTAAAAATCCTTCTGCAAGGCCTTACCCACAGCCTGTTGTGGAGCCCACGTGCCCCATACCTGCTGGGAAGGAAGGGTGGCAACTGGGATACTTTGTGTGAAACCAACACAAACCAAGTGCACGCTGCATTTGGAAGGGGAAGAAGACTTGACCCTATGCAGGCACCAAGCCAAAGAGTGGCTGTTGTGTGGCAGAAGGACAGTTTGGCTTCTGTGCCTTTAATTCAGAGGATGAAAACCTTCCCCTTGATGAAAGCAATGGTGAAACCTACTGCAGTATCGCACACCTCCAAAGTAGCCCGGTAGCCCGGCTTCGGGAAGTACCGAGGCTGCAAGGTTGCAGGTGCGTGCTGGGGTTGTAGAAGGTGACACCTCCTGCAAGGGCTGGTGGCTGCTTTCCTGCGAAGCAGGGAGTTCTTCGAGATTTATGATGTTTCAGTGAATAATAAAAGTTTGTGTGAGGCATTGGTGTGGTACATTGCTGTACAGGCTGCGTGCTGTACCTTATAGTCAGGGGACAGCACTTGGCTAGACATCGTCCCCACAGCTTGAGCCGCTCCTTTTGCAGCTGTGCCAAGAGGTGTGTTGGGTGCTGGGTCTGCGTTGATCTGATTCAGCCTGGGGACGTGCAGCAGCACTCCATGTCTTCATCTAGAAGCAAGCTCTAAGTGCCGGCGGCTGAATTAGGGTCAGAAAAAACGCACGTCAGAAAACGCCAGAAGCATCTTCCAGCAGAGCGGCTTGGTGGCACGCGGGCAGGCGCCAGCTCCCCACGGGGACAGTAGGAGCCAGGCACCCACCGCCTGCTGCCGCCTACCTCCTCGCACAGGATGGGCATCGCCACGAGGCCTTCGCACCACCGTGGCTCATCTGCCAGTGCCCAAGCGGCTGGGTGCCTCCCCAGGAGCACTGCCAGAGGGGCGGCCGGTGTGTGGGCTCTACTGGGCTCTGCGCGCCGGGCACGGGGTGGGCAGAGCCCGCCTGGGCTCTCCAGCTGCTCGCAGCGGGCTGGGAGGCACCAGCAAACACCCACCAGAAGATCCAGAGCCTGTTTTGCTGCAACAGTCATTCCCAGCCAGTAGAAGACAATGGGAAGAGATGAAGTAGATAATTTTTAGCATTATTTTTCCACTATTAAAATGTCATTCAGCAATGTGGAAATCACTCAGGATTTGTTTAGTTAAAGACTCTGCACTGCAGTTTTCCAGCACGTGGCAAAAGCTGGTTTTTTTCTGTTTGAAGTGGTGCTCAGCCACATGGGAGCGTGTTGCCAGGACCAGCGTGCCACCCCTTGGCCAGCTCACCTGTGCCTGGTGTCCCCTGTGTGTCCCACTGCCAATGGGAGATTTCAGGTGTCTCTCTACTACTGCTCGCCATGGGAGCTCCCCGAGCTCCCGCCATACACGGAATGCCACTCTGCGATAGTCCGAGAAATAAAGAGACAGAGCTGATAACCCGGCTGCTCCCTGTTCTCCAGCAGCAGGCACATCCTGGGTGGCTTGATTGCAGTCTCAGCCTGTTCATTACCTCCCAATGCCATTATTAAATTTGCAAACTTCCGAGCTTGTTTTGGGTGGGAGGTGTGGGGACGGGAGGGTGTGTGGAGCCAACCTGGAGCCCTCTGGCAGCAGCTGGGGTAGGGTCGGGAGCAGCCTCGGCATCTCTCTGTAGTGAAAGAAAGGCAACGTGTCAAGCATTGGACAGGGCAGCAGGTTTCCGATGTTCTTCTGACCTGTCCCCAAGATAACCTTCTCCTTTCTGACACTCTTGGCCATCTGAAAAAAACCCAAGGAACACAAAAGAAGCAAGGCTTCTGGCCCCTGCAAAGGAGTAAAGTGGATCCTAGAAACAATGACCCTCATGTGGCTTCTCTCCTGAATCGCTGCCCTGTTCATTCAATTAGCTGCAGCTGAGCAGCCAAAAATAGATCCTTGCGAAGGTAAATAGTCAGCATAAGCCTCTTTAGACTCAGCCTTGAGCTGACACATCCTTCTGCCAAGGGGAAGGGGAGCAGGGTGAGCAGGAAAAATTAGAAAACTGTGAGCAGGAAAAATTAGAAAACTGAGTCCTCACTCCTGGCAGCAGTAACCCTACGCTTTGTAATCCCAGTGGGGAACCTGGTCACCCACACCTGGAAATCCGAGGAGAGCGGTGTGTCTCCCTGACAGCTCCCAGGATGGAGACCGGGCCATGCCAACCATGTCCGATCCTGTGCTGCCCTGCACCGTCCTGGGCTGGGAGGAGGCAGCCAGCCACCCCGCACGTGGGCACATGGGGGGGATCGATGAAACGGCTTCGTTTGTCCCTGGCATTAAGCACTGACCATGCGAGCGGCTGCGGCCCTGCAGCGGGACCAGGCATGGAGCAGCGATGTTCATCCAAACTGCTGCTGGAGTCTCCCGCACTGGGGGAAATGTGCGTTTGGGAACTGGAGCAAGGAGGCAGCTGGGTTAGCTTGGTCTGGCTTCCCCGGTACAGGGTGTGTTTGGACATGGCGCTTTGGCTGTTTTGTTCAAGGGACGCCGTCTGTCAGATGAAAAATTACAGTTCACAAGAACAAAGAGACTCACCTGAGTTATTACAAGCACCAAAGAATTTAAAACCCAACTTAGCTTGTCCCCCGTGGGCTGGCTGATTAATCCCAATGTCTCTCCGCTTGGGTCATAAAAATAGACCAGTCTGGCCGGCTGTAGTTCGTGGTCACATCCCGCTCCAGGGCGCTGGCCCAGCCCTGCCCTGCTTGTGCTCAGTGCCGTGGGGAAGGCTCCGCACGCCGTTTAGTTTTGCCATTTAAACATTTGGAAACACAACGCGCATTGAGGTTTCACACCACCTGGGAAGAAAAGCAGAGGCTGGGGCGAGTCCCCGGCAGGAGCCATGCCGGCAGCTTGGACTTGCCACGGGGCTGCCAGTGACCCTGCGGCAAGGAGCTCCCCTTTGAGCGGCCAGGCTGGTGCTGCCCATCCCAGGGCCACCGGAGCACCGGTGGGGCAAGCCCTCCTCCAGCAGCAGGTGGCTCAGCCCCATGCCCAGCCCTTTCCCACCTGGAGTCGCACCCCAAAAGCGCTGGGTCCCCCCCTCCCCCTCTCCCCGTAGGCTGCTCCAGAACCAGGCTGCTCTAACTGCAAGGCTGGAAATTGAGGGGAAGCTCCTTAAATATTTTTGTGGCCAATTTTATAGCAGTCTGCGCTTCAGCCAAGAGCTTCAACATCATCCAAGTACCTGAAAATCACCGCTCTTGAATGGAATTCATTTCTTCTTTCAGTTATGAAAGGCAACTCTCTCTTAGTTCGAGCTTAAAAAGGGCTTTGAAAAATAATTCTGCTGGGAAGGTCCGGGCTGCCCCGCTTCAAAACCTCTCCAGGTCACAGCTGAGCTCTGGTCTCCCTTCGGGTCGTGCCTGCCGCCGAGCTGGGCTTTCTACCGTGTCCCGCATCCCTCACAGCAGGTGCCTGAGGTCCCGGTTCGCTGTCCCCCTCCCCAGAAAATTGAAGTTTTCTAAGAAAACAGCAGGATCTTTTCAGAGCTTGTCTTCTGCCCGCGCCTCACAGCCAGTGGCCATCACCGCTGCTCCCGGCCGCCGTGCCCGGCAATGGGGTGGGTGGTCTCTGCCTGCGGCTCCCCCTCCCCAGCTGATCCAACCTGGGGCAGGAGGAAGCTGAGCAGAGCGCAAGGATGATCCCCTGAGGTGTCCAGCCAGGGAATTGGGCTCTTCCTCGTGTTTCATAGGGTTTGCACCTTCAAAAAACAATTTTTAGGCAATTTGGTGCTGTAGTCTGGAAATTGCAGTGGTCAAGTGGTATGTGTGGTACTTAAACAGTTGAAATCTAGTGTCTAAGTGTGCAGCAGGAGCTCTGTGACCCCTCCTGTCCACAGAGCCAGCCTCAAACGGGTTAAAAAAGGCCAAAATTTTCAGTTTAAAAATATTTGATCTGCTGAACCTGTCTACAGCCATTTGCCTTGATGTGCCCATAGGACTCCTTTCCGGCAGCACGAGGTCTAGAGGACAGCGACTGCCCTCCCCCGATGGCCACACCAGTTCGTCGCAGGGCGAGGGGATGCTGCAGCGGCTGCGGTGGGTGCCGGGGCAGAGCACCCCGGGGTGCCGCAGCGCTCAGCCCTGGGCTCCTCCACCATCCCCCAGCGAGCTAGACACCGTTTTCTATTTTAAGACCTGTCTGGAGATGCCGTGGTTTGGTGGGGCTTCTCCAGCCCGGTTTTGTAAGAGCACATTCACCTGCCAGGCGGAGAGCACTGTGTGTTTGGATGCTGCTAGCTTTAATGAGAAAATATTTGGGTAATGTCGTCATGAAGCAAGTCTCGGTAATGAACCCAACAGGCTGGTTTGGTTTTGGGGTGAGACGCTTGAATGCACCGAGCTCTCGCCTGGGTCACTTGCTAAAGGCGACCTGCAGGGCTCTCCTTGCCGGGGCTGGGGCAGCGCCCGTGGACCTGCTTCGCTGGTAACATCCCTCACCGGTCCTGGGGGGGAAACGCCACCCTTGTGCTCAGCCCCGGGGGGTAGTTAAAATAAATGTTATGCTTGAAACCGATGAAGGAGATACAGCTGATAGAAATAGCCAGTGCTGGAGAGATTCTCCAGCAGATTTTGGCTGGATTCTCCAGCAAGCCTTTGAGCTCTCCAGCAGCCGGCCAGGTGTGGGAGCAGGGCTTGGAGGGGGAAGCAGGGGCTACGCCGGGCTCTCACTCGCGGCATCAGGACGAGCCATCCCCCGGGCAGAGACTGTCCCCGGCCCCTTCTTCCTCTCTTGGAAGGCTGGGCTGAGCCCCCGGCCCCTGGGGAGCAGGGGGATCCCTGCCCACCCTCGTGGCTTTGGTGGTTTGTTTCCAAACCCATCCTTGTCTGCAAGCTGCTGTCATTTAAACTGATGTTCTGCAGCTCACCTGTAAAACAAAGCCCCAGCCGGTCTCATGGGAAGGCAATATCAAAGGGGGTTGGATTTTTTCCTCTGTTTCCCCTTGCAAGCTCGCTCTGTTCTGTTCGGCAGGCTGGCATCTCTGCAAATAAGTAAATAAATAGAGCCACACCATGGTGCAGTGGTACAAAAAGCAGAAAAGCAAAGCAAAATCAAAATGCACCCTCCTGTTAAAGTCCTTGGGGCCATCCCTGGGGCCACGACACGTGAGTGTGAACACCCAGGTTAGGTTTTGTTTTCACACTGGGACCTGCTCCACCCTGTTGGTGCTCTGGCTGCACCACGAAATATCCTCCTGTTGGAGGTGCACCCCAAGGAGATAACAGCAACTCTACTACAGGTGCTTTTTTTAAGCAGAATTAACCAAGCGACTGTCCTTGCGCGAGGTCTTCTCGGCAAAGGAAAATTGCCATTAAGGCACTGGGGTCTGTCTGCAGCCTGGCTGGACGCATGGAGCCATCCGTGTCTTGTGGGGTCCGCGACTGACCCAGTGATGCCAGGAATGCTCCAAAACCACCGGAGCGAGCACGGTGACAGCTCAGGCAATCCTGTAAAAGGGACCTGGTGTCAGCTGGCACTTGTGTTAGTGCTTTTTGCCAACTGGAAGAGACTCTCCAGCTGCCTCCGACCCTTCACCGTGCCCGGGTACGCCAGATCCCTCCGAATTCAGCTGGCTGCAAGTTCAGTCCTTGCCAAAGCTCCTGCTTCATGTGGCAAAGCAGCAGCATGGACCCGGAGAAGGAGCAGCCTAAAGACTCTTCCTGGGATTTTTGATTTTGTTTGGCTCGGGTTTGTCTTTCAGGAACCACAAACAAGTTAAGCTGCTTCTGTCTGCGGCTGGTGCTTGACTAACCTCGGCGGTGGGAGAGGCGGCTGGGGAGGTGGCTCAGCCGCCGTGGCTGGGCAGTGGGTGTCCGCCAAAGTCCTCTGCTCTCCAGAGGTTTCTCAGGTGCTTTCACGTGTTGGAGAGGTCAGCATCCTGGAGAGACACGCAGGGCTGGGGAGGGGTTTGCTGGGTCCTGCCTGCCCTCAGCCAAGATTGTAGCTTGCCTTTCACAGCATTAGACAACACAGAAAAATAGTCTAAAATTCTAAAATCTAAACCGACCGTCCCGGGAGTGGCACTGGGAAGAGCCTCACTGAGCCCCGCTGCCGTCCCACAGCACCCGCTCTCATCCCGGTCTCCTCTCCAGCCTGGCTGAGCCCCGGCGGAGCCGCTGGCCCTTCGGTGTGCCGAGCTGGTGGTTATACGCAGCCGGCCTCCCCTGCCTTCTGCGCTTGCGATGCCTGCAGCCCTTCCCGGCTCCTGGAGGGAGGCAGAGCAGCATTGCTGAAACACCTGGAGATACGGGGAATGGCTCCTTGCACAACATGGAGCCTGGCCTGTATCAGCAGCCGGGCTCCGAACGGGTGCGCTCCCCCCTTGAGATTCAGCCCCACCGGCTGCCAGCCCCATCGACCCCCACTTTGCCCAGACACCCCAACCTGCCATGGGCACGGCCCTCGAATCCTGTCCCGTGGCCACCATGATGCTCTTCACAAGCCCCAAAACATCCCGACCCAGCCAGCCCGTGCGCCCAGGGATTGTTAGTGGCCACTTTTCCGCAGCTCTTTCCTCCCACACCCCAAGGCATACCAGGGATGCTAAAGCCACCGTCCCCTTCAAATCCCAGCAGCCTTCCGGAAGCCACCCCGCCACCCTTCCCCCCTGGCTCACTGCACCCCGGGGTGCAGGGGAGGCGCGGGGGACCCTGTGTTGTGGGGACACGGCACACACCCTGGCAGAGTGATCCCAGCCCCCTGTGTGACTCTGAGCCCTCAGCGCCGGGCAGAGCCTGTGCTGGGGATGAAGGCAGAGAGCTGTTGGGTACCGCTCGTGCCAGGGAGCAAGGGCACCCGCTGGGAGGGCTGCCCAGCCTGAATCGGCTCCAGCAGCCAGGTCTCAGCTCCAGGAACCCAATTCCCACATATTCCATGGGTGGGTGGGCGCTGAAAAACTTCCAGTGGTGACTGGAAACAGCCCAAACACCAGCTGTCCTTCAGGCCTTCTGCCAAGGTGGTAAATCTGCCCTGATGCCCACGCTGCAGCAGCGAGCACTGGGAAGGTGCTCAGTGAGCAGCAGCCGCCGTGCTGCCGGCTCTTCCCCAGGGATTGAGGCCAGCGGGGAGAGCGCGCCCCGTCCCCCGGAGCAGCCCCCAGCCCCAGCCTGGGACAGCAGCACCGCCGGCTGCTTGCCAAGGGTGTGCAGGGATGCGGTACAGCCAGGACCGGCTGGAAAGGGATGCCACACGAAGGTTGAAAAAGAGCTGGGGGCGCCAAGCAGGGTGCGGAGCAGCTTTCCCAAGCTGGAAAATGCTGCATCCCCTCCTGCAAGTGTGTGGGAGCAGGGCTGGGCCCGGGTGCCACAACCAGGCTGCAGCCAGAGGGGTCACAGCCACCATGACACAAGCTGCCGGCAGTGTGCCTCTCCGCGAAGCCCGTGTGCTCAGCCGTGCCTCCTCGCAGCGCAGCTGCCGGGAGGAAGGGGTTAAGGAGCTGCTGGAGCCCGGAATGAGACCAGGGAATTCAGCTGCTGACGCAGGTAGGAGATCTGCAGGCGAAGCATCCCTGTGCAGACACAGCAGCGTCACCGTCACCGATGCTTTGGAGCTCCCCCGTGACCTCCAGCAGCACGCGGGGAGTGGGCGACCAACTCAGCCCCATACAGGGAGCAGACTGGGGGCCCTCCCTGGGCTGCCACCCTACACAGCACTGCCCAGGTCACCCCAGAGCGCCCCCGGGTGCCCACCCCTCTCCTTGCTGCCACAAACACGTCCTGGCCCAGCCCTTCTCCTGCAAATTGCCGCTGGAAGGATGCTCCGTGGCACCTGGGTGCTCACAGGCATCAGGAGCTGTGGGGCAGAGCCGAGCCGGACCCCTGCCGGGAGGGTGGGCACCACGGGGCAGTCGATGAGGGTCTGTATAGGCTGACCTTTCTGTTCTGAAAAATCACTTATCAGCGGTTTGAGTAATAAAAATACTTGGAACAAGCAAAGCTGAGATTGGTGACACAGGAAGAAATGGCCACCCAAGACCTGGTGCTCTTGGGGCTCTTCCCCTGCACGGGGTGGGACGGGATGGGACGGGATGGGACGGGATGGGATGGGATGGGGTGGGATGGGATGNGAGAACAGAACTGAGCCGGGGCTGTTTGCACCGAGCTCCTGCCAAGGCCACGTGTGCCGCCCCTCCAGGAGCCAGCTGTGAAGTCAGACCCGATGGAAATATAATGGGATAATCGATGGCCCATTGTTGCTGGGCTTAATTTAGCTGTTCAGGCAGGGAACGAACAGTGTGAATGTACGTAAGCAGAAGCCAAGGCAAGAGATGAATCAGCCCCGTGTCCTCTGCGGCACTGGGGGCTGAGCGGGCGCAGGCAGCCGGTCTCACCTGCACCTGCCGGCCCCGGGGCTGCAGCCCCCAGACCCCCATGAGGACGTGCTGTTAGTGGGGATTTACTCTGCTTTGTTTAATGCCAGGTGTAAAACGGCTGCAGCTGGGCTTAGTGTTACACGCCTGCATCGGCAAAAGCCCCCTGCAAGCTGAAGCAGGAGCGAGGAAGCTGCTGGGTGTGCTGGGACCAGGACCGGGGCCTGAGCTGAGTGCCGGGGACACGGCTTGGGAAGGACACGGCTGCCACCACGGCCCTTCTCAGCCACTGCCCGGGAGCTCTGGCAGCGCTGTCCCAGGAAAGCCTTCTAGCCCTTGCCCACCCAAACTCAATGGGCCCCAATAAATGCCGTCTTGGGGGAGTCCCCCCACCCCATCCACCTCGCCAGCTGGAAGCACATCCCGATGCACGGCCCCAGCTTTCCAGCCTTCAAACTTTGCCCTGCTGCTTGGTGGTGCCCACCCCGATACCTGGGGAATCGCCCTTCCTTCTGTTTATCTTCCTCACATTCCTCCGGGCTGGCTCACACCCCACCCTGGCCAGCCGGCAGCACCGTGGCACATTCGGGTTTTCCTCATAAATTACTCACTGTTCTGTGACGGGTCTGTCATCTGCCCCTCTCCGCTGTTCTCTCCGGGCTTTGGTCAGTGTTTCAGCCTCTGTTGGTAAGGACGTCCCTGGGGTCAGCCAGAGCAAGTCCCCAGAGGGAATGAGTCCTCCTGCGTCACACCAAAATCTCACTGCCTCCACTTTTTTCCCCATTATTGCCCTCTGGAGCTGGCTGGTTTGACTGCATTTTCTGCACATCTGCTGGACCTCAGTTCACTTGAACACCTCCCAGCTCTGGTCCTCAGCTTGTGTTACAGAAGGTTCTGCATCAGCTCAGCTCAGCCAAAACACTTGCATGGAGTTCTCCACCGCCATATCTGTCACCCCGATGTGTAATGAGGTCTCGAGCTTGCTGCTCCTTCCCCTCTGCCTCACCTCCTGCCCCATCATCTCCCCCTTGAGACGCCTCCGAGCCTGACCTTCCCCTGGGATGGATTAGCAGTGTGGCTTCAGCCTGGATTTCGTTTCCGTGCTTTCAGCCCATGCCAGTCTCTCCTGGTCCCTCTGATTCCCATGTCTTGGCATCTGCAACACCTCCTGAGTTAGTCTCAGCTGCAAACACCCTCCCTGTGCTGTGGACTGCCACTGCCACTGCCACTGCCACTCCGCGAAGGACGACGTTAGATAGGAGCCGTCCTGGCTCCCCAGCCCTGGGCAGGGCACTTGAGACTAAGTCAGCGAGCCCCTTCCCGGGGTCGTGTGACCAGCTGGGCCATGGCTGTGGCTCTGGCCGTGCCTATGCAGGACCAGCTGGACACGCTCCCCAGCACCCTGGGCACCCATGAGTGTTGGGGTGGGGGCCTGCCCACGGGCACAGGGGCTGCCTGGCCCTTTCCCGGGGCCAGCAGAGCACAGGCTGTTCTGCAGGGCAGCCACGGGCTGGGGGAGGCTCAGGACATGCCCTCTGTGGGGCAGCACCACAGCCCCGGGAGCAGCCCCAGCCCCCAGCCCCAATTCCCAGTGGCAGCTCCCAGCACGGCGGCCCCGATGCAGCAGGCCCAGCGCCAGCACCCTCCCCACGCTGCCTTTTATGGGCCTGCTGCAGCCACGGCCCAAACATGGGCTGCGGGAACGACGGAGCTGGGAGCCTCCCTGGGGCTGGCCCTGATGGCGCCGAGTGCTGCCCCGGATGGTCCCCCCGCCTGGGCGGCCGCGCTCGGGGAGGTGGGGCTGAGCAGCAAAGTGTCCCGTGGCAGCAGCACCCCGCTTACCTGGGGGCTCCCCATGCACCCTGCAGCTCTGCACCCCTGTCCCTCTGCCCACGACAGCCCCCATCCCTGCCCCACGCAGCCCCCATCCCTGCCCCGGACAGCCCTGCATCCCTGCCTCGTGCTCCGCCCTGTGCCAGTCTGCCAGCGTGCGCAGCATCACTTCACACCTCCCCGTGTCCCCCCAGGCCGCGCGGTCCCTGCAGACCTGCAGCCTTGCTGTGCCCCAGACCAGCACAGAGCATCTTGCACCAAGCTGGGGCAGGGACACGGTCTCGGTTTTGCTCACAGCGACTGCAGAGAAACGAGCTGCCAACAGGCAGAGAGACGAGGGGCCGACCGGCACCGCCAGCCCTGGGAACCCTTCTCCCACCCGGTACCCGGGCAGGGCTGGCGGGGACGCTGCGGCCGGGTGAGCTGGGCTCCCCGCTGGAGGAAAGGGTGTGCCCCGCCGAGTGAAACGGGGTGTGTCAGAAACCAAACGACTCGACCGTCCCTGCGGTGTCACCCCCCAAAAGCGGGCTCCTGCCTGCTGACTTGCTGACTGTCACCCTGGGGCTCCGGCAGCTCCTCACCTCTGTTGCAGACCCAGCCAGGCTTGAGCCGAGCCCGGGCTCCGTCAGAGGCTGGGACATGCGTGAGACCTCACCAGTCGGTGCTGGCCATGCCGGGGGTCCAGGAAACTCAGTGTGGGCTCAGCGTGGACATTGGGGCAGAAAAGGGAGCAGAAGCGGGAGTGGGGTGCCTGGGCAAGGCTGCTGCAAGGGCAAGTCTGGGACGGAGCCCCAGGTTGTGCCTGGGCTCCCGCTGTCCCCTCCAGCATGAGCAACGCGAGGAGGCTGCATTTGCTCTATTTCCTGGCTGTGGGCAGTAAATCCTCGGGGACTAAGACAGTGGCTGGTTTTGATGACAGAGCTCCATGAATCAGCGTTGCAGTCGTCCGCACACCCTGCGATCCCGGCTGCCTGGGCAGATCATCAGCGTCACCAAAGCACCCAGACGCAGGCTGACGCCGCAGCCCTGCCCCGGGCTAACACTCACCTGTGTCCTCTGTGCTCTCACATACGGCCCTGCTGCTCTTTGCTGGTCAAAGCGGCAAAGCTGCTTTGCTTGGCTCCGTTCTCAGATATTCACGACTCTTCCCAGCTGCTGGAAGGCTGAGACTGTTGCAGCCCCCAGGGAGCCTGGTGCTGGGGGTTTATCCCGGCGAGCAGTGAGCAAGCAGGGGAGTGACGCAGCCCTGACTACAGCTTGCGCTGCCAACCTGGGAGGATGCTCCTCTGGGCAGGGGGAGCTCCACAATCCATCGCAGGGAAACCCAACCAGATCCAACCACTGGAGCTTGAAATTGTCCCCGTTGTGACTAGAAACAGAGAGCGTGTTCCCAACAAGAGCTCTCCACTGGGCTGGTGGAAGTCCCCACTGCACAGAGCTCCTCTGTGAAGGTCCATGGTCAACCTAAAACCGCTCTGCTGCTCACCTGGGGACCGGGAGCCAGCGCCGCTGGGTGATGGGCAGTGCGGAGGGGGACAGGAGGGAGCGCGGTGTGCCCTTTGGTCCTTAGCATGGGGCTCCCCAGGCACTGCGAGGGCAGTTTGGTGCTGGCCTGAGCCGCCCCAGTGTGCAGGCTGCCCTCGGACAGCGCTGGGGACATGGAGCAAGTGTGTACACATGGCAATGAGAGCTGTCCTGAATGGTGTCCCATGCGTGTCCCTGTCCCAGACTGACCTCAGCCCCAGAGTGTCAATGTGGGTGAGCAGACCCTCACGCGCACCCCAGAGATTGCAGCAACCACAAGGTACAAAATCCAGAAGACCCCTGGAGTGCGGAAATGCACCTGGGGTGAAGTTCAACCCCTCTACCCTGGACAAGGCTGTGCTGTCCACCCAGGAGCGCTGGCACTGCCAGCCCTGGCGAGAGGCGTGCTGGGGGGTCTCTCATGCCAGGGCAGCTGCAGGAGAGCAGCAGAGCTGGTGCACGTGTTGAGGAGCGAAGGAGCGAGCCCAGGAAGCAAAGCATCTCTTGCACTGCCCGAGAGACAGCTGGAGTTCCCAGAACCTGCTCAGCATCCCCAGGGGAAACCAGACAGCGAGCAGCAGCCTAAAAATAGCTGCCCAGGGCACATGCACTTGCCCGAGAGAAGGGGAAGTGAAAAGGGAGATGGTCTGCAGCTTTCCAAGGAACAGCCCCCAGCCCAGCCATGGCCCCACTCAGCCTCGTGCAAGGAGGGACCTCTCCATCCTTCTGAAGGACAGCAGCCCTGTCCCTTCGCCTGCCAACTGCTATCCCGGGACATGCCAAGGTCTCCCCTTGCCATAGCCAAATCGTTCACTGCCATTTTCCTATGGGTGACTCTCACCACTGCAGAGTGGCCAGTGCTGGGCAACTTTCACAGCACGGCTGCTGCTGCTGGTAGCCCCTGCCAGCCATGCTGGGCTCCTCTCCTCCTTCCCAGCATGATTCTTGCTCAGGTGAAAACAGTGCATCCAGTTGGTGAGACTCTGTGTGCTTGTGCCGTCCTGGCAGCTCATCCTGGGGACACGGTGCCCGGAGGGGCCCAGCCTTCCCATGGAGCTGCCATCCCTCTGCTGAGAAGACATCATTCCCATTAAAATATCCCAACGAATGATAAGTAGAAGGAGAGGACTCGGCGGAGAGGTTTCCCCTGCCCAGAGAGACCCTTGATGTGGGGGTTTCTCAGGCTGCAGGACTCTGGGTCGGAGCACCCTGCTCCCACCGTGCTGCTTTGCCACTCTCCTCTGTATGAATTGCAAAGTCTTCCCTGCAACGCCTTCACCTGAACATTCAGCATGAAAAAGCACCCAGGGGTCAGGCCCTGGCACCCGCAGAGCCCAGGACAATGTCACTATGGGGCAGGACCGCTCTGCCAGGCAGGATGGGTGCAGGATCCCAGGAGTCCAGTTTGAGTCCCTTAGCAAATACTCGTCTCTATATAACCAAATACAGGTAGTCCAAGGATGGGCAGAGGTTGGAGCCAGTCTAACCAGTCAGCAACCAGTATGCGTCTCCCCAGTAGTGCTCACCCAGCTCCTGCACAGCTTTTCCAGTCACCTAAACCGGGCATGAGCTGCTGCACCCACAGCAGCGGCCGGCCGGGAGCCCAGCGCATGCTGCGCCCTGTTGAACACACATGCAACGGACTTGCGGATTATCAACCTTCTGGTTTAGGGAATTCGTGCACTCTGCAAGGCACAGCCAGGCCCAGGGCTGAGCTTTCTGCAGCGGCAGTGACCCACGCCGGGTGCAGGCGCTGAAGCCCCGCAGGGAGGCAGGAACGGGAGCATGGAGCAGACCCCCACGCTGGGTGATGCCTTGGGAGAGGGGATTGAGGCCATCGACCCTCCGGGTTTCTGCCCTGCAAATACAGCTGGGCTCCCGCCCCCAGGCAAACGTGTACGCTTCCTAATGGGTTTAATGCAGTTTGACTCGGGTTGGACTAAGCAGCTTTAGAGCAGAGAGCTCTCTGGTGACTGCGTAACGGCCAGAGGGCGGACAGCACGCCCAGTAAATCTTTCCGAAACCTTTGAAAACATAAATGCTTGGTGTAATCCACTGAGAGGATAAAGTGCCAGGGCAGTCACTGGGTTGGTGAAATCGTCTTGCAGCCAGCCGTGGGCTCTGGCTAAACCTGCCCAGGCGACGCTGGCAGAGCAGCGCGGGCGGAAGGAAGCCGGCCGGTGCCTCGAGGCAGGCAGCCCGCGGGAAGGGCTGCCGGGGAGCTGCGCCGCTGCCTCGGCTCAGGTGCAGGGAGGATGGAAACTGCCTGACCACAGAGCTGCGCACGCTTCCTCCCTCCGCCTGCATGCAGCAGCGGCGTGCAGGCAGGCGAGACTCCCCGGCCTCGCTGCTCGGGCGTGAACCAGCAACGTCCTCTCGAAACCGAGACGCCTCTGTCAAACGCTGCATTTTGTGGTCGCCGGACGCCAGCGATGGATCTGCCAGAGGGGGGAAGCGCAGGGGCCGTAGCCACTGGCTCCTGCACAGCTGCACTCAGTCGAGTTGTGGCTGCACAGTCTCCCCATCCACAGCACGGCTGCCGGATCCACCCAGCAGCGCCCAGCTCACGCCCGGGGGAACCGTGTGCCTGCAGCAAGGATCCTGTAGCCATTCGTGTAAGGAGAGACTCAAGAGCGCAGCCCCAAACCCACCCACTGCGTGGCCACCACGCCACGGGCCGGCTGCTCTGTGGGAGCTGCAGCTCGCAGTGCCACCAGCTGGGACACCACAGCCCTGGGGACACCGAAGGGCCCCAGGTGATTCACAGCCCCCAGAGCTGCAGAGTCCGAAGGTCCGCATCCCTGGCTGTGCAGTGGTGGTCGGCACTCCCGCAGTCCTCGCAGCAGCTCAGCCCTGCCACGCTCGGGAAGGGTTGGGCAATTTGCCGCGACCACCAGTGCTTTGCCCACGTGCCAGCTTCTGCCGTGTGCCATTCCTGGACCGCGAGGCGGGACATGTGCTGACAGGGCCCTCGCCTGCTCCTCCTCCTGCAGCTCTCTGAGCTGTCCCAGCCCAAACCAGTAATTATCGCTTCTGTCTGTGGGCAATTCCCGACCTCCTCACGGTGCTACCCAGGGAGGGGAGGCCGGGGTGTCACTCTGGTTCGGTGCCACACGGTGTCTAATCACTCTGCCAGAGGAGCTGGTCCTGGCAGTGGGTGGGAGCCGGAGCTGTGGCTCGGCAGTGCCAGGTGCTGCACAAACGTTGCGGGGTGGCTGTGGGAGCAGAGCGCTGCATGGTGCGGAGCATGGAGAGAAAAGCTCTGCTGCTCTTGTACCCATAGCACAGGTCCTGGCACAGGAGGGCTGCAGCTTTCCCTGCTTCTCTTTATTTATTTATTTATTTATTTATTTATTTATTTATTTCTCTCTCTCTCTCTCTCCCTCCCTCCCTCCCTCCCTACGCCCCGTGCCCCGCTCTCCATGGGGCTGGTCACCCTGCCCTCCCCAGGCAGCTCATGACAGCACCTGGGTGCAGGCACACCCTCCTCAGCTGTAATCTTAGCCAATCAATCAATCTCTGCACTTAAATAGCTTGGTGTGACCAGCTCAGCTGTCTCTGCAGCTATGGAAGGTGTTGTGGATACTTGTCCCTCCTGGGAAGCTTTTGTGCATGGGATGAGGTAGCTGGGCTGTACCTCTGGGTGTGCTGGGCTTGCCGTGCCCCAGACAGCCTGGCTGAAGCGCTTTCTCCTGGAGCTTTGTCCAGCTCCTGCCCGAGATGGAGAAGCAGTGCCAAGTGCCTGGAGGCTCAGCAGGGCGGAATGGGCATGGGGCCATCCCTGCTCCTGGAGGAGGAGCGTGTGGGTCAGGACCAGGGACCAGTGCTGGCATCCCCATGGGTGCAGGCAGACCAAGCTGGCTTTGCAGCCATGTGAGGTGGGAGAATTGGGTTTTGCTGCATATGGCAACTCCAGCAGCATGTATTATTGCTGTGGTTCAGGTGGTAGTTTATCTCCTGAGGGTGTTTTTGGGATTGGTTTTCCCTGTGTTTAATGTTCTTTCAAAGGTGATGCTTTTAAAAGGAACTTCAGGTAGGGCTGCTCCAGTTTGCTCTGAGTTTGATTACTGAAATGTCAAGATAATGCTTTTGTGTTTCACAACCTCAGCACTTCCAGCGAAGCGTCTTCCTGGCTCTCCATGCAGAGATGGAGCGACACAAGAAGCTCTGGCTGAAACGCTCCCTGGAAGCTCCGATTAACTGTCCGGCAGCACAGCTGCCTCCTGCGCCCTCACCCTGCCATCAGACCGTGCTGGGCAAACCCCTGTGCCCAGTGACTCCTTTGCACGGTCAAGACTTTGTTAGTAGTAGATACAAATTGTAGATTGCCTTCCTAGAAAGGGATAAGGACCTTCCTGTGCTTTGGCTTCCTTTATTAGGAGTAGTTTGGTGGTTTTACTCATTAAAGGGTGCGATCAGAGGCCAGGCTTCTGTGTGCTGTGATGGTGGAAGTATCTGCCCGGAGGCTCTTGTCCTGGCACCTTCAGTGTGAAATGAGCTGCCGCATCTCAGCCCAGCTCCTAAGAAAAGGGAATTTCTTGCTCTCCTCTCGAGTGTGTTGGAGAGTCACGTGGGGGAAAAGCCCTCGGTGAGCCCTGGGAAGCCACAGAGGATAATTTTTCCCCAGTGTCTCTGTTGATGGCATTTCCAAATCACCACGCCAACCTGCCCTCCCCAGCATGACATCCTGGAGTCTCTGACTTTCTCCCGCTCTCTGCAGCGGGCGCTGGGCAGGCGAGCGCTCCCATCTACCTGGAGAATGGAGAAGGGAGTGGAGAGGAAATCCAGAGCCACCTCTAGGCTGTTATGCCTGGGCCAGGGCCAGCCGGAGCCATCCCAGCTCCTGGCCCATGTGCAGGACTCCGCTGTTCCCTGTGTGGCTTTTGTTGCAGAGGAACCTTTGTTCAATATGTTTTACTTGGGGGTTTGTGTCCAAAATTAACTCTGACTCCAGCAGCTTCTTGTTTGATTTTGTGGAGCAGCTTGAAAGTTGAGCTGTCTTGGGCTTGCAGTGTGTTGGCACTGTTTATTTTTTGATGGAAGTTTTTGTGATTCCAGTGGATGGAGAAGACTGGAAAAGCTTGCACAAAACATCTCAGTCCTTTCACAACTCGCTGGGCAGCTGAGCAGCTCCTCGCTGCTGCCACCAGCAGATTGCAGCCTCGCCGGGAGACACATGCGCAGACTCGTTTCTGATGGAGAAAATCTCATAATTACACTCAGCTGCCAAGGAACAGCGGCAGCTTAAGTGATAAGAGGAGGAAGAGAGCTCCAAGTACAACCCTCTCCAGGGCTGCTCGAGGAGCCGAGGGGGGCAGCAGAGAAGGTGCAGGGTGGGACGAGGTGGATGATGTGCACCAGGCTCCCTGCAGTCCGCAGAGGAAGGGATTCCCATCTCCCTCAGCCCCAGACCCACGGTCCTCCCTGCTCCCACCAGGCAAGCAGAATGCTTCCCGGGTGGGAATGAGGGAATGCTTCCTGGTGCTCCCTGTCTGGTGCCCCGGGCAGTCAGCATTGCTCTGGGGATGCGGGGCAGGCAGGACCTGCTCCCACCAGGTGGGTGCTGAGCCCTGTGCCAGGGAAGGAGGGTCACGGCCAGAGACAGAGGACTTCAGTGCCTCTTTCGTCTGAATTTCTCCTGACTTGCCCGACTCTTAAGAAGATTAAAGACAGATGGTCTCTGAGGATCCCTCGCTGGCGCCCATGCTTGAGGCTGGGGGTGAAGGCACGGCAGAAAAGGGCCCTGGGAAGGGGGGTTGTTCCCATCTGAGTCTCCCAGGGATGGAGCCTCCTGGGAACCTGCTGCTGGGTGCTGCCCTCCCTGCTTGTGCCAGCTGCGGCTCTGCAGAGCAGGGCTGTCACCTCCTTCCTCATAGGGGGCTCTGGGGGTGAGGGGGGGCGGGAGAGGGCAGCCCAGCCGTGCCCCCCAAAATGACTGCTCTGGCTAACGGTGCCACATGTACTCGGTGTGTCAGCCCCTGTATCGGCTACACGGAAGCAGGCTCCATTGTGCTTTGTTAAACCGCTGTGGAAGTGCGCTGTGTGCTCCTGACAAGTGTCTCATTCTCGGGGATTTTGCAGGCAGCCTCTCCTGGTTTGCGCTGGAAGCAGCACCAGAACAGAGAATTCATCTAACGTGGCCCCGCGTGCACCCGCAGCGACTGCAGCAATGCACTTGTGAAGCCGTTTACATTTCCATGTGATGACCCAGTTCAGGGTGGTTTTGCCTCTGGGTGGGTGGTGGCAGCTCCAGACCCTGCTGCTGTGCTTGGTTTTAAGGCCGCGGTGCTTGTTCCACACTGACAGCCCCGGCCCCGAGTGCCCGGACTCTTTATGGCGCTTTCCTGAGTGTTACAAAATTCTGGGCACTCTGTGCACTGGTTTTCATCCTGCAGCAGTGTCTGAAAACACTCTGGTGTGCTCCGTGGTCCTCTGTGCCTCACTGAAAGCTTTGAAGAGTGAACAGCTTGTTGCAAAGGGGGGTTTTGCTGCTTTAGAAAGCCTGTTACACCGGGGGCAGGGCACGTGTCGCTTCAGCTGCAGGAGCAGGGGTGGTGGGGATGCTCCGGGGGTTTTCAGTGCACGGGTTGGAGTAAATTCCAGCCCAGCTTCCAGCAGAGTTGACTCTTCCCTCATCATTTTGAAACAGCCCTGGCCAGCGATGGCTGAGCTTCTCGGCACCAGCGTTGGGTTTGAACTGCGAGGCAAAGGGGCAGCTCGTATTTAGACGGAGACAATAATTGCAAGTCAGATTTGCTTGTTCAATACTCTATTGACAGATTTGCCTTGGCAACCTGGAACAGGGTTTCATTGTGTGCGTCTTACCTCATGGCATCCTATTGATTGAGTGGGTGGGTTTTGTTTTTTGTGGGGTTTGGGGTCCTTTCTTTTTTTTTCATGCCTACCTACTCATCCTTTTCTTGTCTTTCTCCAGCGCGGTGTTGACCTCAGCAAGGGCTATATTATAATCCAGTTTTCAGACTGGTCACAACTTCAAATGCAAGCCAGAGCTGACAAAAGCAGAAGGGCAAATCCTCCAGCCCGGCTGGCCAAGGCTGCAGGCGGCCAGGTAGGAATGAATGGGGCCAGTGCCCTCCCCCTCCCTCCAAGGACACCGTCATGCGAGAGAGTCGCAGAGCCCGTGCCTGGCCGCCTGCGAGAGCGGCCTTGAAGGAAATGCTGTAACTATTAATGAATTAACTTTCTGTTAGTATTTGGTGCTTAGCCTGGTGTGCTCCTGGCCTGTTTGGGCTCCAGGAGGAACCGCTGGCCCTGCCGGGGCAGAGGGGAGGGAAAGCTGAGCACCCAACCTGCAGCCTTGGACTCTTCGTGGTGGAATTGGAGGATTACAGCTGAAAAAGAATTGCTGGTTTGAATTGCTAATAATGATACAGACTAATGAGCAACATCAGAAATGATGGCATGTGTAATCAGTGCTGCTTGATAGCAAACATCCAGCAGGTCTGCGGGAGCTACTGGCGTCAGAGGCGAGGGGAAGTGGAGCATCTTGTGTTTCGGAGAGGCAGAACCCAACCCAAGCGAGGCACTGCCACAGAGCTGGCTCTGTCTCCGGGGTAAGAACTTTGTAAATAATGATGAAAAGAATAAACCTAGACAGACATGAGCTCTGGGTAGTAGGAGGGAACATGGCCAGCAAGTATTTAAGGGGAAATTGCCTTGGTATGCTTCCTAGCACCTGCAGGAAGCCCATCTGTCTCCGGCTGTTAGAGGTTTTGTCTTACAGCTGCACCCCGGCAGCCCCCACTCGGGGTCAGGCCCCCGCCGGGCCGCCCACAGCACGGGCACACAGGGGTGGCCGGAGCCCCCGCACTCGCTCTGCCCAGCGGCCCGCTCCTCCGCCGGGGACGCAGCGGCGCTGCTCCTATTGACTGTGCTCTGCAGGTAAAGAGGAATCTGGATTTTTGCACAGGTGCGTGGCAGAGGGGAAGAATACCCACAGAATGTGTGTCTGCACCTCGTAGCTGCCTTATAAACAGGCAAATCGTAAACAAAATGCACGGTATTAAACAACTGCGATCCTGGCTTTAAAAGGCAGCGGTTGGCTCTTGTTTCTTTTGGTTGGAATCCCTTTTTCTTTTCTCACCCCGGTGATACGCCCCAACCAGTCAAGAAGAGGCAGCAGTTGGAAACACTTCCTGCTTTCCTTATTTAGGATATTTTGTGTGGTTCAAATAAGGTGTCCTCTTTCGAACTGACAAAGGGAAAGATGTATCAGTTCATGAACTGCTGCTATCTGAGCAAGGTAAGAGATAGAAAATCACCACCATTACAATCATTACTGCGAATCATGTGCAATCAGCCCGGTAACAGAAAGCAGATGAACATCCTGCAGAAACCTACAGGACAGGAGCTGGTGCTGAGCTGCGGGAGCCACGAGCCAGGCAATGATTAAAATGCTTTTAATACTGGTTTTCAGTGTTGCTTTCACTTTTTTTAAATATTATATTTCATCAATGGCCTGTCATAATACTTCTGAGGCAGGTTCTACAGAGATGACAAGGATGTCTGGTCATATATTTAAATTTTTTTTTTAAATATATTTTTTATATATATATACACACACATGCAGCCAGCCAGCCTCTGCCCTCCTTATCCCCCCTCCGCAGCTGCGTCCCGGGAAGAGCTGAGCCTCCCCGGCCGGGCTGGGCCCGGATCCACCGTGGCTCCGCAGGCTGGACGTGCTCAGCAGCTTACCCAGATTGGAGGGGAATTGCACCAAATCGCACTCGTCCCTGGGCATTTAGTTTTATTGCAAGCATTAGTGGTTTGTGCTCAGCTTGTCTCCTCTGGCAACAGGAGAAGCTTGAAATGTCAAAGGGGAGGGTTAACAAACTCCGCTGGCATAAATTTCAATGAATGTACGTTTCTTAGGAAAACCGCTAAGTTAAAAAAAAAAAAATTTAAATCTTCCTGTCTGTGCTTTCTTTCGGCTGCTGTTCACAATGGATAATAATTCTTACATTAAGCCCCTTCGGCCCTCCAGGGAAATCAAAATTGTAATATCAGTTTGCTTTTTATTGGCTCGGCTCTACGATCGCGGCGGCTGCGTCTTTGTTATGGTCTCCGGCGCGGTGACATTCAGCGGTGCCTCCCGGTGCCCCCGCACCTCCGGGCCCGGGAAGGGCCCCCGAAGGCGCGGGCTGCTGCCGGCCGGGGGGACGGCGACCGGGAG
>VYXH01000097.1:7032-62151 GCA_013397275.1 Burhinus bistriatus | reverse complement strand
TTGAACTTCATTAGGTTCCTCTCTTCTCAAAACTCTAGCTTGTCCAGGTCTCGCTGAATGGCAGCACAACCTCCTGGTGTGTCAGCCACTCCTCTCAGTTTTGTGTCATTAGCAAACTTGCTGAGGGTACACTCTGTCCCCTCATCCAGGTCATTGATGAATATATTGAACAGGACTGGACCCAGTACTGACCCCTGGGGAACACCGCTAATTACAGGCCTCCAACTGGACTCTGCGCCGCTGATCACAACCCTCTGAGCTCTGCCATTTAGATAGTTCTCAATCCACCTCATTGTCCACTCATCTAACCCACATTTCCTAAGCTTATCTTTGAGGATGTTATGGGAGACAGTGTCAAAAGCCCTGCTGAAGTCGAAGTAGACAACATCCACTGCTCTCCCCTCATCTACCCAGTCAGTCATGCCATCATAGAAGGCTATCAGATTCATTAAGCATGATTTCCCCTAGGTAAATCCATGTTGACCACTCACAATAAGCTTTTTTTCCACTACAAGCTTAGAGATGACATCCAGGATGAGCTGTTCCATCACCTTTCCAGGGATGGAGGTGAGGCTGACTAGCCTGTAGTTTCCTGGGTCCTCCTTGGCCTTTTTGAAGACTGGCATGACATTAGCTTTCCTCCAGTCCTCAGGCACCTCTCCTGTTCTCCATGACCTTTCAAAGATGATGGAGAGCAGCTTCACATTAACATCTGCCAGCTCCCTCAATACTTGTGGGTGCATCCCATAATGATAAAGGAATAGTCTCATTGGTTACTTAACAATCTTACATGGTAAGAGACATACTTATTTTTACTGAAACTCTCTTGATTCTTCAAGTGCCGTGGTTCCTGTATGCATGCTGTATTTTTCAGAAATTTTTTCTCCTTCTCAGTATTAATCTTTTGCAAGTATTGTGAAAGATTGCAAATACTATTGAATTTAGAATTCAGAAGGCAGATTGGTCATCAGAGACATTTGTTTAAAAGTATGCTTTAAGGTAGTAGGAAAAAACTGCTTTATAACATTTTTGTTTTCTGATATAATACTAGTAATTATATTTATTTTCATTCTTTTCTTCCATCTCATTAAATATTCTATCAAATTTACCATTCTTTCATCATTTCTTATTCTTATGTCTTTCAGGAACCTATGAGGTTCTTCATTCTCTATCCCTAATTTCTAAAAGTTCTTCCAATTCATAATAATTGTGGACACAGCTTTTCTTCCACCTCCTTTTTTTGAGACTAAAATTAAAAAGTGGATCCAAAATGGTCAATCACCTATTTTTTATTAATTATGAATTAAAATCATAATTCACTGCTCACAAAGAGATAAATAGGGTGTTTGGTTAATTTCATTTCATATAGTGTTCACTGAAAATATTTCAGCCACCTCTGTCTTTGAATCAATACATATTAAAAAAGTCATTTAAGAGGTTCTGTGTCATTCTATTTTACCTGCCCTTTTTTTTTTTTTTTGAAGACTGTCACTAGTGAGTTATAAGTAATAACTGAAATATGTCAGGTTCACTAGCCTTTTTCTGCCCTGGGTGCTGTAAGAATGATTTTCATATTACACTGACCCATTACATTTTTTTAAATATAGTACTGAAAAATACAGAATCCTCCCGATTTGTCTTTCTATTGAAAAACGAAAGCTCTCAGTTTTCATGGCAGAGAGAAAATACACCTAAACAGTGAGACCTGTTATCTTTATAATTATAACCTATTAAGTTCTCCTGTATTAAAACCTCAGTTAGAAACATGAGTTACATAATGTCAGGTTAAACTGCTTGAAAAAAACAGCAAAAATATATTTGATGTCAATGTAAAGAACAATCAAATTATTCTGAAGTTACAACTTTAGCAGAAGACAGAGAGGAAGGAACTGGTCTTTCTTCCTTTCTTCCTTTCTTCCTTTCTTCCTGTCTTCCTGTCTTCCTTTCCTCCTTTCACTCTCTTTAAAGTAAGTGTACAAGTTTCCAGCACTTTCCACTCTTTAAAAAAACTGTTGATCAGAGCTTTGAAGTGAAACTACCCATCTTCCTCCAGAAAGTGAATACACAGACAAATCTAGTTACTTCAGATACTTTTTCATTTCATCACAAGAAGAACAAGTAGACTATAAAAATGGAGAAAGTTCTAGCCTCTTGGGTGAAATGTATTAAACAAAAAGGCTTAAAAATGAGTGTCGACGATGTCATTGTAAGAAATTCTTTCCCCTACACAGCTTGCTAGTCCAGTGACTTCTAGAAAAAAAAATCTCTGTCACCGGTCAGGCTTGACTGTGGGTTTGATCCATGCTTCAGGACAGCCCTCCTGCTGGTTACATCTTATATTTTCAGGAGGTTTTCAAAAGCAGTGTCACTTCGGTGCTGCTGAAAGCTTTTTCTTTTCCTCTGTCTTGTTCTCTCCTGCTCTAGCCTTACAGACTAACTTCTTTTTTGCAACAGGATTAATTTTCAGTCCACTCAACCAGCACTTCTGGCTCACTGAGAAGCTGGGTACCTGCAGGCAGCCGCATTCAGTGCATCCAACCTCAGCTCTGTTCAGATTAATCGCAGCCTGAGGAGTCTGCAACTCTGAAGCCATGCTTCAGGATCCTGTGTTGGATGGATTTCTCTCTATTTGCCGTGTACTGCATCCCAAAAACATCCCTTCAGTGAGCAGGCAGAGATGCTCTAGAGGAAACACCAAAGCAATTTCCTGTCCTTGGCATAAGATCCTGCTTCCCTCAGCTACGTTAGCCAAAACAAGGCAAATGGTCTGCATCACCCAGTCACTCCTTTTCTACAAAGTGTACAGTACCCACACAGTAGACTGTGAACAACCACCATACACCTCTGGCACATTTTATGACTGTATAAGCAGATATCATGTAAGATATTTTGATAGAATTTAATAAGAAACAGGTTAAGCAAAAAGGGAAATCCAGAATGTTTTGATTTTTTTTTTTTCTTTTCTTTGTTCCCCCTTCTATTAGTACAGAAAGAGGAAGGAAGAATTTAGGCCTTTTTCACATTAAAAATGAAACAGAATCAACAAGTGCCAGCAAATTGGTTGGATTATTATGAAAACATATTTTTAAGGTTAAATCATTATTATTTTTATGGTGCGTTCTTTCTTGGTGGCTTCCTGAGAGGTTTGGTTTTGGTTTTGTTTGTTAATAAAAAATTTGAACAACTACTAATTTCCTTGCAATTAACTTCTAGACATTAGGTAAAGAATATATCCTTATTACAGTTTATTTGGACCAATGTTCTACTGACGGCTTTAATGGTAATCAGAGACATTGTTGCATTCCTTCTGAAGTGGCATACAAATGACATAAACTGAGAATGATTCCATACATTTTCTGCATCTATATTCTTAAGCACTCTTCTTTAATTTCTTTGCAAGAAAGGCAAAAGAATTTTACGACAAAAAACTTTGAATGCTTAGTAGAAAGCTATAGTAACCTGCTTGGGTTGTTACGGAAAAGTGATATGAAATACTTTCCCTGTCCAAAACATATATGTTGGTAACTGTGGCGTTAGATTAGGACAGTTGGAGCTGGTAGACAAAATTATTTTATGTTCACAAACCAGAATCCCGTCTGTTTGCCATTCTGGAGAGAAATCCCAAGCCATGACTTATTTTGTCTTTTATTTTGGATTCACTTCCTGTCAGAAGCAGTGAAGATGTTTATAAGCAGGTGTTTGATTTATAAGGAGAAATAGAACAATGAGATTAAGGAAGTTAAACCAGGATATGGGAAAAAAAAAAAAAAAAAAGCTAAATTACTTTTGAGTGAAAGAGAGAAAGAAGATACAACCAGTGCTCTAAAAAATTGCATGATCACTGACTGATAATGGAAAAGGATTGCATAAATGTCAGCACTCTGAATCCAGAGGGAGCAGGCACAATACCTTTGACAGCAGGTTTTTGAAATATATATGCGATACACTGTGCATATTTGGTGAGTCCTTCTCCCAAAGGAGAAAGCTGCATCCATATCTCTGAAATAGAAGTTTGATGTCCTGAATGTATGCTGAAGGTGTCTGGTTCTATACAGTCACTTCCTACAACTGTGAAGCTAGTCTAACCTTGAGTAGATTAATACAATGCCGATGAAATCAACAGATCTCTGCCAATTTGCATCGGCTGAGGTTGAGGGTTGCTGGAGGGAAAAGAAATGACCCAGGTGTCCCAGAAAACACAGAGAAAAATAAGAAAATTGAATTCACTTGATGACACATTGAAAACACACAGAACTAACTCAGCTTGTTCCTCACCAGGTTCCTACAGAAACAGTTAAAGGGCATTAGAGCAACTGTAGTACCTCCATGCAGGAGGTTCATAAAGTTAACCAATTAGCAGAAAATAACAGAAGCAGTTTCAACATATGTACACTCACTTATTTGTGACTTGGAACCAAACACAAATCAAGTCATCCATAAACAAAACAGTAGAAAATGAGGAGACGAGAGCCCTTTCGGGTCAATTCCTACCACACACAGTGTTTGCACACTCACTGATTTCAGCAGCAGTTGACTGTTTCCAGAACAGCCCCTGTTCTGGAAAACAGACCCCCAGCTAAACAATTAACACTCCACATTTGTGATTTATTACAAAGGGTTTCTTCACTGTCTTTCCAAACACTGTCACCATACCCATCTGGATAGAATTGTTCACAACAAAAACTAGTGAAAACTTTAATCCTTGACCACTATAATTTGCTTTATAGCTCGGACTGAATTACATTGTCTTATGCTTTTTACCAGTTGTCAGGGAACTGTTGTACAACGTTGTGGAAGCAGACTAAACTATTTTGTTCACTTAAAAGCATACATCTACAACTGGTCAACTGAACATCTTACTAGGGGAAAAAATCCAGTTGGTATGCAGTGTCATAAATTCTAAAGTTATTTTGGATACCCTAAGGTAGGTATATCGCTTGGCCTCTAGATGGGTTAACATGGTACAGGTCTTCCATTGCTCCTGAGCCATATCTGCGGACTCTGTGCTGATGTTTCTCCTACCCTCTGGCGTGTGAAATGGCAGTGGATGCCCATAGGCTAGCAACTGCGTTGAGTCCTGTATCTCCATCTGTTATAATCAGTGCTTAGACACCCAGCTCACATGCAGACAGCTGCATTGAAGACAAATTAATTTGTGTATTTGCATCTTGAGTTGATGCCCCAAAACAACTTAAACACAGCACTAAGAGGAATTCAAACAAAATAGTTCAGATATTTGGAAAGAGTAACATAGAAGTGCCTTCCCCTAGAGCAATTTGATCTAAACCCAGATGCTTGCTAGTTTAAAGAAAGTTGAATGACTTATAATTAACTTAACCCACGGCTGAGAGAGACTAATGAGTCTACCAATCCAATCAAGAACAGAAAAGGTGTGGCCAGGAGAGTCACAAAATGAGAGTTAATGGCCAGAGCAATAATAACGGAGGTCTCCATAAATATTAAAAAAATTGGATTCAGCTCACCCCAATTTAGAAAGTGAGTACAACTCTGTGCCTGAGCTAGTCACTATGCTTCTTCTATATCCAACGGAGAGAAATATGAAGAGATACAGCACAGTTCATCTTTCCTAGTTTATTAGTCTACGTTAGGTTGAAATAAATTTCTTCCTAACAGTGTCTATTTCTCTTCATTGGCAATAAAAAGAACCTAGGGCAACTAGTTTAAATTCAGGCATCTACATTTGATCAGAGGACTCCCACCTGGGTGTCTGTAGATAATAGCGTGTCTTAGATCAGAGAGAAGCTTTGCACCATCTGCTCCAGACAGGCTTGTCTAAAGCTCCAGCCCCACCTAAGGTAGCCTTTATCAGCATGCCAATTACAGGAACATCTGTATTTATCCTTAAATTTGCCCTGTAGCTAGAGGTACCTAATCCCACCCAGTTATCTTATTATTATTACAAATAATTTAAAATTGTAGCACCCACAAACAGAGAAAGTGCAAACAGATTAAATAAAAAAAAAAAAAACCAAACCAAAACAACCAACCCAACCAAATAAATAAAAAATTAATCACTTGCTCTCTTCAGCCATCCCACCAAAATTTGTCATTGTACACAAGACCATGTGTGGAAAAAAAGTACTATCAAGAGGGGACTTGAGAAAATATTAAGCAGCCAAAATAAGAGACTTAGAGCAGGATTTAAGAGTTCAGATTAATTACAGCGAATGCTACCAACAAGCATAACACAAAGCAAATGGAAAAGAGCGTGGAGGGTGGTGAAAAAATATGCAAAATATTATCTTGTTTTGCTATCAGGAAAGCATCCAGCAAAAGGTATTGTCTCTGCTGTCGTTGCAGTCAGTCTCTTAGCAGCCTGAAAGTTTAAACCTGCTAGAAGGTACCTAGCCTGTTGTTTGGCAACACAGGTTGCCAAGGCAACAGAAGCCTGTGACACTTCTCCTTCTTCCTGATGGATTCTGCCACTAAAATACAGAAATCAGGGTCCTGAACTGACCTGATGGTTCTTTGGAAGACATTTTTTCGTGCCATGAAATCCCTACCTCATAATAAAGCACTGGGGTGTTCTGAAATATTAAATGTGGAGGTTTTTGCTACATTTATTGATGGGTCGCAGTTCATTTCATTTGTTGTGATGCTACTTGGATGGATGTTTGGAAGCTTGACATGTTGGTCAAAAGAATACTGAAAAGGCTACTGCAACTCTTGCATTAGTCCCTCTTCTCTTGGTAAAACCATGTAACAGATATAAATCATAGAGATTTTTAAAATCTCCCTGTAGTTAACTATTTAAAAGCTATTTATAACATGTTGCCCAACTAGGTGCACATACAGAAAACCAGCAACAGTTTTTGGTGTACAGTTTGCAATGTTTAAACAATGGCTTCAAGAGATACTGCTTTTTAATTTTGGTTTGATACAAACAAAATAAACATTCACTGAAGCGTGAAAAATGTCTTAATAGAACACGTGAAAGAGAAAAAATCTGAACTAGAATCCTTCCTCCCAGTATAATGAAACTCTCGTTTTGCTCACCATCAGGGAACAAACAAAACTCTTACTCCTTTCTCTCCTAGGCCTAACTTTTCACACATTCCCCCTTGTTTAAACCCCATGAGTTTTTTCTTTGTGAGTCATTACTCGATTCGATGTAGAAATTCTTTTCAATGTCCCTTAAAGCTATTCTCCCATTCATCTGCTCAATGGCATATCTCCCATAGCAGATGGTCCCGCTTGTCTCTTAACAAATGTCCCAAATGTTTCCATCTCCTTTTCTGGATAAATTTAGAGAGAATAAAATTGTTGAATCAGATTAATTTTTTAATTTGTTATAAATTCTGACATTTTTATCAAGGCATTTACTTTTGCACACTGAGAAGGAAATCAGGCTTTTACATCGTTATGTTAGTATATAAATAACATTTCATTTGAAGATTCAGAATTTTGTCTTCAAGTTTTAAAATTTCCCCTAGTGTCACTTAGGGTAATAATTACTGTTTCTGCTTTGCCACCTCATAACATTTTACAATTCTAAATAAAAATACTCACATTATTAAATGTATGACTATAGTCCACAATCCTGACACAACTGATTCATTCTGCGTGTAAGCTAAGCATATTGATGAAAAGTAGTTTACTGTAATGTGAAGAAAACAAAGCTGTAGCAAACAGCAAAAATTATATATACACTCCACCCAAACTATTTATTCAAAATGAGGCCACAGGCACCATGTGTCCCCTTTGCAGGTCACAAAAACTGAAGGTGCTGTTTTCTGTAGACAGAGGGTTTCGTCACTAGCACCTGCTTGCTTATAGTTCCAAAAGTAAATACAGGGTCATAATGGAATAAGGTGAAAGAGGAGTTACAGCTGAGTTGCTGCTCAGTAAGAAGGAATGATGCACAATTAACATCACAGACTGGGCACCTATGTATTAGGAAAAAAAAAAAAAACACATAAAATCTCTAAGTTCAGTGCAGAATGGAATGCTTAGAAAATGAGTTTAAGACATACACAGCAACTAAGAATAATAATAATTCAGAAGTCTAAAATAACATCAGAAGTAAGTAGAACTTGGAAACCTTTTGTGATGGTTAAAATAGTCTCCATTTGTAGATATGACTGAAATTATCCCTACTGATAATTTTTCAATATCAGATCCATATACAAATAACTTAACCACATATTTACTGAATAACAATTATACTATAATTTGTACGTGACTAAAAAGTTGACATATCATTTCAAATGTGTAGCTGTTGAGGCTTTAAGTAGTGGACCAAAATATTTATCCCAAGTAGAATAAAGTAAGTACTCAAAGTGTGCATTTTTATTTGGCTGGTTGTCATAGAGTCTTTGTCTACAGAAACTGTTTTTCAGTCACTCTTTGCTGCTGTACATAAGATCTCCAGGAGGCATATGTTCTGTACCCTCTGACAGAACATAACAACCATTTAAGCAATACCCATCTCAGAGATATATTTATCTGTTTGCCCCTGATGGGACACTGTGGTTTTAGTTTTAACTTACTGATTCTTTTTAAGCTATTTTACCTTGGGAAAAAGATGTACCACTCTGTCTGTTTCATTTGTACCCACAAAAGTAAGGACAATGGGAATGGCAGTTGTAGGCCCCCAAACAACACAGCTGGAAACCTTTAAGACAAGGAACTGAAAGTAAAAGCTGACTCTAATAAGAAATATTTGACTTGTATCCAATCTAACCCACTATTAACCAACACTAATGAAGAACTTCGTGAAAAACATAAAATAATAATAAAAGGAATAAGAATGGGTGGTGTGACTAAAAGAGGCAGTGTGAAGATGACCAAAACTGCTGTTTGTACAAGGAAAATTGCTTCTCCATAAAAAATTAGGTGTCTGCAAGGAACAATGAGGGCAGAGGAACGGAAATGAAAGCAGAACGAAGAAGGTTTTGACAACATCATGAAATGACAGAGGGGCACGGATCCCCTGAAATAGTTTGTAAAATCTGATCAATCTCATTTAACTATGGTCCTGCATACTTGCAGTATATGTTAAATAAATCTATTACATCCTGTAGTTAGGAGTAAGAATGTCCCGCGCTTGTTGGCACATAACTGGTGTGTACTTTAGAGTCTCACCTTAAGCCAGAATACCTATTCACTCTTTGTCTGAGGATCTTTGCTCACCTCCTTTACACACCAGTATATGGACAGACTGCAAGTGCCTCTTCAATCATCTAGCTGAATTCATGAAAAGTAGATATACTCTCAATTAGCTGGCCAAAGATGGTCTGATTGGCAAGCTGTGATTTTTTTTTTTCTCAATCATCAACATATGTCAATGAATGGTAGTTATCTTTAACTGATGTATTACCGCTAATTGATATATAAATTGCAGTTAATTTTGACTGACTCCTGCTAAAAGTCCATGTTCTGACAATGATCTGCTGCATTGCCAGCAGGTCAAGGAAGGTGACCCTTCCCCTCCACTGAGGACCAAGGTTCTGTGTTCGGTTCTGGGCTCCCCAGTACAGGAGAGGCATGGCCTTACAGGAGCAAGTCCAGAGAAGGACCACAAAGATGATGAAGGGACTCTTGTAGGAGGAGAGGCTGAGAGCTGAGAATATTCAGCCTGGAGAAGAGAAGGCTGAGGGGGAATCTTATTAAAATGGAAAAACACTTGACTGAAAGGAATTGAGAAGAGGGAGCCAGACTTTTCGCAGTAGTGCTCAGTGAAAAGAAAAGAGGGAATGGGCACAAATGAAAACGCATGAAATTCCACCTGAACATAAGAAAACATTTTTATTGTGAGGCTGTTCAAACTATGAGACAGATTACCCAGGGAGGTTGTGGAATCCCTGTCTGTGGAGGCATTCAAAACCTGAGTGGACACATACTTGGATAACCTCCTCCAGGTGATCCAGCAGTGGGGATGGATTACATGATCTGAAGAGGTTCCTTCCAAGCAAAATGATCCTGTCATTCTGTGATAATGCTATGACTCTACTTGCACTTGTTTGTATGTTTATTTTTAATTTGTTTTTTTTCTCTGTCTTCCAGAAAATACAAATTTATTCTGAATTCAGAGAAACACAGTGCTTCTCTTTGAGGTTAAAAAAAAGAAAGGGAAAAAGAACCATCACAGAAGATTTACACTTGACATAATTAAAGAACATAATTTTAAATACCTGGTNTGCTGGCCACACTATTCTTGATACAGGCCAAGATGCCATTGGCCTTCTTGGCTACCTGGGCACACCACTGTCTCATATTCAGCTGGCTGTCCACAAGGAGTCCTTACACAGGATGTGGAAAAATTCTGTAACAGTGTAGTGGACCTGTACTTAAACCTTAGCAAGGCCTTCTTAGATATAGTTTTGTACATCTTCAGGCTAACAAGTGCAATATAAAAAGGAATAAGGTCATAACATCTCACTGTGTTGATGCCAGCACCCTAGTCCATAGGGCATATTACTCACTTATAGCTCAGACTAACTCTCCCAAGCAAGACATACATACAGTCCCCTAGATCTCATGTAAGGCATTTCATCCCCTCTCCCATCCACCTTCCTTCCCAAAATGGTGGCCCAGAGGTTGAATTTTTGGTATATTTTCCTGGTGTCCTTTCATCTTACTCAACTCTGGAGTTACATATTTGTTTAGGACTAAAAAGCACAAGTAGGCAATAAAAACAACTCTACCTCCAAAACACTTTCACATCACACCTTCACATGACATTTTCACATCACATCTTCACATGACATTTTCACCTCTACATTCTTTACATTTATTTTTATTTTTGTACTTTAGAGAAGTCTTTGTCTTTCTGATAGAATATAAAAGAACAGAAAAGAACAGAATAGAATAGTTCCAGCTGGAAGGAACTTAGAACAATCATTTAGTCCTACTGCCTGGCCCTGGAGTGTGTGAAGATACACTATAACCTACAGCTTTAATGCATATTATATATAACCTTCAGTGGATCTTCTGTAAAGACTTTCTGATTGTAATGACTTCAGCTTGGTGACAGTCCTGTGGTTACCTCCAGGGAAGACGGAGGACTTGTGGGGAACAAAGCAAGTTGCGACGTTTTTCTGGATGGAAACTGTGCAGTGGCCAGTCTAACCTCCCAATGTTACAGTAACATTTAAAAGAAAGGCAAAAATAATAATGAGTTCTCAGAGAAAATGTCATTAGTTAAAATACATCCAGGTAATTGTCTGGGTTTTCTTCCAGTTAAATTGTTTGTTTACAGATATCTTTTCAGCCAAAGTAGTTCTAAAATACTAATAAATTTTGGGAATATTAGCAACCACTCACTTTCAATAAGTAAATCTCAAACATTTTTATACTTTCTTCAATTCTACCTCCTCTTGGTAAATCTGGTTAATCATGGGCTCACTGTGGATCTTGATTATCACTCCGTTTATGACTGTGGGATGCTACACCTATAGAATCAGCCACTACAACCCAGGACTTTGCTCAGATACAGTTTGTCATTCAGTTTTTTAGGTTAATTCAGCTGTTTAGAATAGATCTTACTCTGGCTTCATGCTTTAGATTTGCTCACAGAACAAGGTAGACATATTTTTAGGAGAAAATGTAAATATTTTTTCTCTGGTTGTATCAAATCATGAAATTTGATCATTTAGAAAAGCAGTTATTAATTTTCCTGTGTATCTTTATTTCTTTCTTATACCTCTGTTTTCTCCAAGTACGTTTTAGTAGTCTTCATAGGCTGGAAAAATTCTATTTGTTTATGTAGAATCACTTGGCTTATCAGGCTGTTTTTTCCAACATTAATTAAAATGTGAAATAAGTGAAAGAAAAAGATCTTATGTAATGCATTTGCTGATCATAGAGTTATGGAAATCTTTTATTTTACACAGACATATCTGAAAGCTCAAGGGACCTTTTTGAAGCTTTTGACTAAGCAAAATATTACAGGTAGATAAAATTGGAAAATTATACTCAAGTATTTGAAGATGTAAATATAAAGGCTAATTTTTGTTTATGAACTGAAATAAACATTTTGTTATTTGTCTCAGTAGTTTTGACCATTATATATCAGTTATACGACAACAGAAACTAGCAATTGTTATTCAAGAATAGGAAAATATTAGATTGATTTCAGTAATTGAAGGTCTTAATTCTGAACATAAAAGTACTTACTAAAAATTATTCTTGTTCCTTCAGATATAGAAAAATAGGATTTTAGTTGAACAAAAAGATAATATTTTAAATTGATCTCACCTAGCTACTAATTCTGCCGCTGTACTGACGTGTAGGTATGATTAAGGTCAACTACTCGATAATTTGTTTTTACAGAATGACTATGAAACCTGGTTGTTGGGCTGAGCTTTATTTGTGTAGTTGATTAAGAAAACTCCACCACTTTCAAATTCTGATTTTCAACAGAACAGTTGCTTTAGCGCCAAATCTTCTTTAAGTAGACTAAGGATAGAACATGATGGCTGAAAGCCTTTAACAATTTCTTCAGTCTCACTGTGTTTTCTAAACATAAACTTACACATATGTTCCTGTTTTCACAAATTAGGTATAATATAAGTATGTCCTTGCTTTAATACTGACCTTGCTATTTAATCAGTGGTTATACTAATCTCAGTGTACTTTATTCTCCACTGCAGTGTCCAGTGCTTATATGGCATTACTACAACAGGCAAAATTTTGATACCTTGCACATCACTGGACAACAATAAAGCAAACAAAAAGCAATTAGCACAGGTTGATGGGCTAAAATAAAAATTTCTAATAATATGCTGTCTGGTAGAGGTTGAAATTTACCCCACCCGGTAGTCATTTAGACCAGAAGGCAACACCTTGAGTTTAATTCCAAATAAATTTCTGAGCATACATTATCCTATTCATGAAGGCATGGTAATGTTCAACATACACGGAACCAGTAAGACACAAAGAAAAGGTTAATATTTTGAAGGAGCTAGATAGACTTATGGTCTTCAATAGCCTATGTTTTATACGCATGTAAAAGTCTGCCACAAACCTAAAGAAAACATGGTCTTTGAATTGTCTGTGCTCTATAATACACCTCATATATATATCAGAGAAAGATGAAGAGGAGATCACCCTATACTTACAACTGAAGCTTTTGTAATCCAGTCTCTCTGACCGTCCCTGCCCTGGGCTTTTCAAGTGGAACATCCGCTGAAGGGTTTTATTCTAGTAATGCAGTGCTCTTAGAGCTCTGGATATAGTGTAGGTAGCACAACTAAAACATTGTGTAAAGTTCAATTCTAACTCTGAAAAAATCCCTTTTCAAAATATTTTTTAAAACTTTTACAGCAGAGCATAATATAGTTCCTTCTTCAGCACCACCGGACACGGTTACTGAAAGTAAGAACCTATGGGATGAACACTTTGTTTAGGAAAGCTGGGATCATGCTAATTATGTGTCCACGAGCAAAAGAAAAGGAAAAAAAGAAGGTGGAGGGAATAAAAGGCAATAGAGTGATCATTTTGAAGCAATATAAAATTTGTGTTGTATTAGCCCAGGTTGAAAGCCCACTTGGAATGACTAGGGCCGTGGTAACCACATTCAGCTGGAGTTTTCTTTCAGTTTTAGTTACTGCAATAAATATTCTAACTCGCTTGAGTACAGCTGATCCATGTATTATCTGAGTTACACTAAAACAGTTATTGAAATTTAATTTTAGAAACCAACCTACAAATAGACAAGTGATAATAACTGAATTTTATTTTCCTGTGAGGTGTATAATAGTATTTTGTGTGAATGAATTGCCCATTAATGGTCTCAATGTGCTAGTTTTGACCTAATGTAAACAAGATATCCTCTTAATTATAATTTATCTAACTGTACTGAATGTACCATAAATTAATGTGCTGCATTTAACAAATGGTATTAAAACTAAGAATGAAAAAAGGGTTTGATGCTGGCAAGAATTCAAGATTATTCTTTCTAAATCTTTGAAAACTGCAAATTGTTACAGGTATATTTTGAATGAGACTTTTATCAAAAACAAGTATGAAATAAATTTGTGTCCCTGAGCACACGTATAACATTATAATATCTTTTTAAATTGAAGGTTTAATTTTTTTATCTATATTTTTGATCCTCTTGAAGGTTATTAAATTTATATAACAAAATATACATGCATCAATAATATATTTTGCAAATATTTAAGTTGCATGAGCAATGTTTAATAGACAGGATCCTGTTGTGTCATCACTACTTACACAAAGAAGATTTTGCTACACCTATGGTCACATCTACTTCCTCACTAATGAGAAATATTTATGTTTGTGACTGTTGTCTTTTTGTTCAAGAAGGAGAGTATAGAATCTCTCCAGTTAGCAGCATATTATCATTATTATTCATATATAGCTTAGATATTTGCAGCAAAATTTTGGAGGGGCTTAGACATAGGATTTCCTAATTAAAATTTCTACAACCTATAAAACCCTCCCCAAAACAGAGCAGGACATTTATGTCAGAACAGATTTCTGTAAAATAATTAACATTATGAGCAGATTTTAGCTGTTTAAACAAAGATCTCTGGTGCCAAATATGTACTCTATTATTCTATCTGACCTCTAATTTGAGATATCATGGTTGTTCTGAAGATCATGCCATACCTGCTAAGCCTGTATAATTATCTCAAACCTCTTAGAGTATCATAAATGGAACTGGTTCTCATATAATTATTTAAGTGATGCTTCGAGTCCCTGCTCAGCAGAGTCACTGGAGGGCAGGATTTAGTTTCTGTAAGGTAGGTGGCTAGAGTCATTTGGGTTGGCCTGGGGTTTCTGAGGTAGGAACTTAGATACTTGACTCGCAGCAAAATTGATCTACTAGACCATCACCTGGAGGCCAGTTGTTATACTCTATGGTGTCTTAAATGGCACCAGATGCTCATGCTTAGCAGCTATAGTGGCAGCTTAGACAACCAGCTAACACTGACACTGTAGACACATTTAGGTTTCTGGCTCTAGAACTGGGTCCTATCCCATGCCTAATAATATGCTATTTATATGTGCCGTAAGGTCAGAGTTGTAGTCATCTCTGAAATCTTTTTTAGCCAATTAATTGAGACTAAGGTCATATGAAAAGCTAAGTTTTGTCAATTCAATTTCGGTTGCAGGAATCCAGAATCCTGACTGAGTGGAGTATTGGAGTAATTCATTCAAAAAGAGATTTTAGGGTATCACAGTTCTCTGGGAGTTGGAGAGAGACACATTGTTTGTGTTTTCTGAAATGAACAAGCAAGTATTCATTACTGACAATCTTTTTCTCTGACCTGAGAATTTTCAGACAACATATGGTGATGACATGTTGGGTGTGTCCATAAAGTATGCTATAGGTTTTCTAGTCACATGTAGCTTTCCCGAGAAGAAGACAAATTAAAAAAAAGAGAAAAAGACAACTAAATTATAACATCTTTTACCTTGTTGTTAAGTTCTCTTTTGTTTTGTTTTATTTTATTTTATTTTATTTTATTTTATTTTGTATTCATTTCATGTCATTTCATTTTAATACTACTTTTATTTTTGGGAGGAGGATGTATGGTTTGTTCAGAATTAATAGGATTACCTGGTGATTTGTTGATTCACTGACTTTATTGTGGGAGGAAGGAGTTACTTACAATGTTTGAAAATAAATTAATTACTATGTCAGTGGATACTTTGAGTCTATTTAGAGCCATATAAGTGCAGCATTTATACATATGTAAGATACATTCATTTTATACAATAATCATTGATTCAAGGCAAATTGTGCTTGACAAACCTGATCGCCTTTTATGACAAAGTAACCTGCTCAGTTGACATGGGGCAAGTGGTTGACATTGTCTATCTGGATTTCTCCAAGGCTTTTGATATGATTCCCCACATCCTCCTCCTAGAGAAACTGAGGCGTTACGGTCTAGACAAGAGATCTGTCTGGTGGGTGGGGAACTGGCTGACAAGTCGCATCCAGAGGGTGGTGGTAAATATCTCCTTTTCAAACTGGCGATCTGTCACGTGTGGGGTTCCCCAGGGATCAATATAGGGCTTAACTTTGTTTAATATCTTCTTAAGTGATCTAGATGATGGGATCGAATGTACCTTGATGAAGTTTGCTGATTATACCAAACTGAGTGAGGAAGTGGACACTTTGGAAGCGAGAGCCACCCTGCAGAAGACCCGCATAGGCTGCAAGAGTGGTCTAACAAGAACCTTGTTCAACAAGGATAAAAGTAAGCTCTTGCACCTGGGGAAACATAATCCTGGAGAGCAGCACAAGCTGGGATCTACCTGGCTGGGGAGCAGCTCTGTGGAAAGGGACCTGGGGGTCCTAGTGGACAATGATCTCAATATGGGTGAACAGCGTGCTGCTGCAGCAAAGAAAGCCGACAAGATGCTGGGTTGCATCAACAAGGACATCAGCAGCAGACACAAAGAAGTCATTATCCCACTCTGCTCAGCTCTTGTCAGGCCACGCCTGGAATACTGTATTCAGTTTTGGTCCCCGCTATACAAAAAAGATGTGGACAGGCTGGAGAGGGCCCAGAGAAGGGCCACAAAGATGACCAAAGTACTGGGAAGCCTGCCATATGAGGAAAGGCTGAGAGAATTGGGTGCGTTCAGCCTTGAGAAAAGAAGGCTTAGGGGAGACCTTATCACCACGTTCCAGTATTTAAGCGGTGGTTACAAAGAAGGTGGAGACTCTTTTTACAAGGAGTTACATGGAAAAGATGAGGGGTAATGGGTACAAGCCATTTCTGGGGACATTCCGATTGGACACAAGAGGAACATTTTTCACACTGAGAACAATCAGCCATTGGAATAATCTTCCCAGGAAAATGGTGGATTTCCCAACATTGGACACTTTTAAGATTCAGCTGGACAGGGTGCTGGGCCATCTTGTCTAGACCATGCTTTTGCCAAGAAAGTTTGGACCAGATGATCCTTGAGGTCCCTTCCAGCCTGGCATTCCATGATTCCATGATTAAATAAAAGACTGATTTTACTGTAATCAGCATTATAGTTTGTGTAGTATGATGAAGCCCTTTTGTTCATTTCCCAATGAAATGCCACAAGCAAAACCCTGCACATTTCTCCACCCCTGCCTGCCCATTTCTTCCTGCATCTACCAAGTAGCTGAAAACAGTAGTCCTTTGAATGTTGCAACTCTTTTTTTCCCCAAGGCGTGAATGCTCTTAACAGCTACATTATTACAACTATATTTGAATTTCTGCTTTGATTAAGCTGGTTATAGTCCTAGGACTGTATTTAAAAAAACACATCTAACAGCTAGTCTGTATGAAAATACATCAAGGTGAACTCTTTGAAAGCAGTAAAAACAGAACTTCTTCCCCAGTAAAGGAAAAGCCTCAAAAAAAGAGTATATTTTCTATAAAGTAGAGGAAATTTTCCCTATGCTTCCAAAACTACCCTAACACAAATCCTTAGATCCACTTTTGGCATTTAATTTCAGTCCTAACAAATTCTATAACATGCTTTTGTTTGGCAGTTAAAAGTGATGCTTGTTGCTTAGTATTTTCACAATAGCTACTATCCCTGGGATCAAACTGAATAAGCACCTGTAAAATTAATATTACTTTTGATTCATTTCTTCTGCTTTCATAAGGCTGCTTTGCCTGCTCTCAGTAAATCTTTTGCTCTTCTCCTGGTAAATCTGTCTCAGTTATGATAAATTGTTGTCTGGCTAACTACAAGATTGTACTGTAAATGACCCATCTATCACCTTTTTAGCCTAAATTTCACATAATTTAAAAATAGAAGATGGAGTAGAATGACTAAAAGATACATGGCATCAGGACTTCATGTCTGTCAGACTGCTTCTTCAACAGGAACCTGTATTTTGGGGAAACGAAATTAAATCTCTATATATCTCATTTGTAAACAGAAAGTATTTGCTCTCAAACAATGAAATGTGGATTGCCAGAAGCAGGCATCAGGATGTTATTGAAAAATTCCCAGCAGAGTTAAAGTTTCACTCAGAGGCTTACTCCTCAAAGCAGTCTCTACAATTCCAAGATCTGCTTGTGGCAAGCTAAAGAAAGTTAAATGGTTTCTGAAGTCTCATTTAAAATATAAACAAAATGTGGAAAAACAAAAAGGGTCGAAAAAAAGAATAAAAGATCAGACAAGGAAAACAAATATGACATAAGGAATTGTCAAGAAGTGTTGCTACTCGCTGTTGAAGTACAGTTTTAAAATTATATTAAGTACAACAAGTCGAAGGAAATCACTGTTTTATAACTCTGATTTAACTCCTGTATTACCATGAATGAAATAAAAAGGACTCTTCTTTCAGCATAGAAGATAATAATTCCCCTAAGATATAAGGTGAATTACAATAAATATACTTGGACAACATAATACAGTCAATTATGTTAAAAAAAATGTCAGGCCAGATTCTGTGGTCTGCCTAAATTTTTTCAACAGGTGAGTAAGAAAAGAGATGGAAGTAAACGTCCTCTCAAAACTAGTGTAAAGCTGAGGCTAAAGCCATTTCTGCGGTTAGTACTCTTAAGTAACTCTTAAAGGGAAACATAAAGTTCTGCTCAGGATATGTTACTGACTTACCTTGAGAAAGTTTAGCCTGTTTTGGATGCTTTTTATTTTAAGTTTTAACTCGCATTGAAATATTACAGATCAGAGTCTTAAGAAAGAGATTAGTAACTCCTGTCAGTGAGAATTACCTTTTTTCTATGGGTCAAGAACCGTTTGTCAAGAAATACCTAGCAGTCAGCTAGATTTTAAAAAAGCAGAACTTCAAATCCCCTGAACACTAGCCAGGTCTGAGGACTTTAACTTGTGTAGGGTTATCAATTCTCTTATAAAAAAGAGGCTTTCCTGTATTATGGTTTCAAATCCTGTATCTTAAAGGAAAGGTTCGTATAGGGAAATTATTTGCCCCCATATTTTCTCTTCCTTGGCACTTGTTTGGTTAAATCATAGAACTGTGTAGTCATAGAATTGTTGAGGTTGGAAGGGGTATCTGGAGAGCACAGGCACAAGTCCTGAATAGGACTGCATTGCTTGTTAGGGAAAGGAAGATACATTCCCATTGTTCCATGTGGGTTACATTTACATCTAACCTAGAAAAACCTAGGAAAACCTAGGAAAAACTTATTAGAGGTTTTGTCTTAAATATCATCCCTCTAGGTACTTTCGGTATTTGGGCTATGGAGAGATGTTTCCCTGCATTTAGAATTTACAGCCATTTTTTGTAGGCATCAAAGACTTAAGGTATAATTTATAGTAGACAGGAAAAAGAAGTGTCTTGGTGCACTGAGGAAGAGTCCAAGCTCCACTATCTCATCAGTTTTAGGTGTCCAGCTGTAATAACACTACAAGCTATGAGGCTTTCTGATTTGGGGCTTGCTCATAGACTACCTGAAGATGACTACATCTTGATAAAATAAATATTCAGTCAGCTAGACTAAATGAGTAAACCTGATTCTGTAGCATAACAGATACCATAGGATAAGGTTCCATTAAATTCACAAACATTTTAGACTAAGAAATAACGGGACAGCAGGAATGAAAACTAATTGTTCTTCCAATCTGAGTGAATGCTGTAACCACTAGGTGCTGTGCAATCTTGCTTCCCCTCTGACTAAACACACATGTCAGGATTCACTGCAAAATGGAGTAGCTTCTGTCAAGCTCTAAAATACCCAGCCAATGCTTATTTTGTGAATCATAGATGTGGAAAATAATGTAGATGAAGAGTACCTAACAGAGTAGTGTGCTCAGGATGTAGGTGGCTATGTTTATTTGCTCTTGCAGGTTTTGTAGCCATCTTCAGTGCATTATCAAACAAATAAGTCAACAGTATAGAGAAAAGTAATAATAGGTTACTTTTTAACAATAATTAAAGAAAATAAAGCTGTGCAAGATAATTTCTAAACTACTAGCTGTAGTCAGGGCTGGGAATCATATATGTAGCTTCTGTTTCCAGTTCTGTTGTTGGATTGCTCATTGAGTTTGGCCTTTGACCAACTGAATTTCTGCTTTTGTCCTCAGTTGCCTGTTCTTTAAATGGCAACATGATGCTGTTATCCGTCAATAGAACAAACTTTGAAGTGCCTGTTTAGTAAGTTTCTTGCTGACTATAGAATTATTAGTTATGGAATTCTTACAGTTTTAGACAGTATTATCTTTCATTTCCAATTTATCAAGAAGTGTATGTGGATTTCATTTGCAACCATAATGGTTGGTACAGAGCAGAAGTTCTCACCAACAAATATGGAGGTCTAGAAGTTCAGTAAGAAGCAACAGAAGATTTTGGCACTATATGAAGTTGAAAATGTTTTGATTTGCTAGAATCAAAACATCAGAGAGATTTGTCTGTTAAAACAGCGAAGTTTTAATAGTCCACTCAGATGAGTAAAATAGTTCAGGGTCTTTCAGTATATCTGCGGACTGGAGGACAAATTGCTATCACCTCATAATTTTATATATTTGCAAGGATTTTAAATATTATAAGTTTAGAAAAAACAAAACAAAATTATAGAGTACATTCTAAGAACAATGACAGATAGTGAGAGATTGTAATATAAACTCCATAGTAAGAAAGTCAATGTACATTGAAAAAAGTTTTTATTTTTATTTTTGTGAATTATTATTTGGGTTTCTTTCCTGTCTGTGTTTGAGTGGTCTATATTAACCAGAACATAAATAGCTCTTTACCTTCAGAAAGTATAATACAAGTTAATGCCAGAAAAGTCAATTGGTTATGACAGATGTGCAATCTTGGAAACAAGGGACCCTCTGCTTTTTAACTTGATAGTGTCAATAAGAATATGGTACACCAATACCTTATTCGTGTACTTGACTGTATGAATTTCACATATAAACGTCCCTGCAGATTTTCAGATGGAAGACTCAGTACTGCTTTCAGAAAAAAACAACAACGTGGAAACTATACAGTCTTGCATTATTGCGCTACCAACCACCCAGCCCTGTATTTAATTTTAAAATATTACCTGCCACTTGAGGTAAAGCATGTTACTTGGGACAAAGAGTTTTCAGGACATCCCCACGTAATGGCAAGCATTATGGTACTATGAGTGGCAGCCTATAAATATGAAATTTCAAGAGCTGGGAGAAGCTAGGCATGTAACACCCTTAAAATTCTCATTTTCTTAGGTCTCTTGGACAACTCAGATCTAGATGTTAGAGCAATTCAAACAAAAATGAATCATTTTAGTCCTTTCTGGTTAAACTATTTCACTATCTCAAAATAGAAATTTGTTATTAAAACACTAGAATGAAATGAATTCTAGACTCAATCAGTTCCCCTTAATGATGTCTCTTATTGCTTTACTTATTTCATTGTCATCTTAATTAAAAAAAAAAAAGTCAAGAAAATCTTGCTCGACTCCTTAGTTTATTGAGGAGTACTACATAACTAATAAGAACAGCTTGTTATCTAACTTTTTTGATGTATCCATGGTAACAAAAAAAAATATCCACAAGCATGAAGTTCACTTGAAAGTAGTCTCTGTGATTTTGACCCTAAAAGACTCTCTACAGTGTTGGAAGCCTATCATTGCATACCATTTATTTTTTCCAGCTTGTGATTTTGCAGTAAGCTCAAAGGAAAATGTCTTGCTACAGCCTTAAATTGTATAACTGAGTCTGGTGGTGCTGGATTCTGTATTATTTGAAACTGAATACTTTAGCTACTGTAAATTGATCTTCCTAGGCAATTTTTTTCTCATATGGAAATGCTTCAGTGACTTTCTTTTCGTCTTGATTTTCAGGCTGCTACATATACATGGCACATTTTTTATGTTCTTTCAATATATATTCCCTCTCTTATAGCACCAAAAGCGAGCGACTTTACAAGTTCTCTATGGTCTTTGAAATTCATTTTTTTTGTCTATTTCCACAAAGGACAGAAATACATGAAAGATTTTTTTTATTTGTTTTTTTATTTTGTGAAACAAGAGTTGCCTAATCAACTGAAATATTCCCAAATATTGATGTTTTTCAATATTTTTTTCTGAAACACAAAATATATATTTTTTGATGTGATTGTGGGTTTTGATAAATTAACTTTCTTGACAGCTTTGACCTATAATACACAATGACCTCAGAAAGGATTATTAAGAATTAAGGCTCTGGTACGTCAATGATAAAATAATTATGGCTATTCATTTTGTATTGTTTTACCCATAATGTGATTCTTCAGTTCACCAACATTTTTTTTCCCACAAAGCACTTTACAAGCTGTTTTCATGCAGTATATTTGCTATGCAGAAGTTGTTGTTAGAGGTGTAAAACAGTACGGCCATTCAGAGAAACACAGGCCAGCTCACCTCAGCTCAGCCAGTCACAGACTGCAGTTGCTAAGAGGGTTTGGAGATAAGTACGGGCTATGGCTAGATAAATGGAATTGAAGTTAGGATAGTTTTATAAGGATGAAATGAGGCTTGTCCTGTAATCATAATTGTGGTACACTGGGGTATCAGGTCCAGCAACTACTCCATTAATCTCTGACTAGATGAGACAATGGACCAACTTGCGACCGGGTGGTTGACTGAATGCCATGACTGCCTATGTAACAAAACATTTGACTAATCCTCGCAAGAGCTCTCCAAGTGGGACTCTTGGATTGTCCCAGAGATTCCGCCATGCAACTCCTGCTGTTCACAGGTCACTTAACAAGGACCATTTGTATGTGTCTGTGAGCTGGCTAACATCCTAGGTAAGAGATCTGGCCATCTCATTGACTCTCCCAGTCAAATTCTGCTGTACAATTGACTAAGCTTTAGACAGAAAATTTTAAAGAGTAGAAGCAGTTCCTGCAGAATCAGGAATGATTACCTAGGACAGCAAGACTATTTATGAGATGTCTAGCGGAGGAACAAAAAGTGGAGAAAGGAAGGAATCTAGGTGATTTGGGGAGGAAAAAACATAAGCAAACAGAGAGATAAGGAGATAAAAAGGGCAGTCAATGTGCTTGTCTGGCCATGCCTTGTGCTTGACTTGTGCAGTCTCTTATCTTCTTATTAAACTCCATTTCTGAATGTTTTCCCTGGGTGAGGGACTCTCTGGTGTGTGTGTGTGGGAGTCAAAGCACCAGCAGCTGAAGCAGGACCTCAGGTCGTGGGGGCCCATGTGTCTGTGGTGCAAAACCTGGAGTGAGTGCAGGTGTGTGAGGGAGCATGGTGATCACTAGTGAGGATCAAGCTGCAGTGGCTGGTGAGTAGGGGAAGTGGCTTGGGAACCAGGGGAGTGCGTGTGTGAGGGGAACTCCTGAAGAGCTGCTTACTGGAGGGACCATAGGCTGGGGTCATGTGGAACCCATTTGTGTGTACGCGTGTGTATGGGAAGCAACTGGGGAGAGCAACGAACTGGACCTGGCTGCTGTATGGACTGTGTGTCTAAGCCCAGTCAATGAATGAATCCACTGTATATGTGTGTCAGTGTGAATGCACATCAGTGTGCGCATGTTGCTGTGTGCAAAGGAGTCTGTACCAATAGCTGGAATGGGGCTGTGCCCTTGGCGGCTCATATATCCTGCCGCAGTGGGGGAAATTGGGATCCAGAGGCAGTTACTGGGCAGACTGCGTGTCTGAGTCCAGCTGATGGAGGCATCCACATTGTACATGTATATTTTCATTTGTATGTTTCTATAGCTAGATAGATATCGGGTGACTCCTGATAGGACATGAGGAAATGGAATGAAGTTGTGTCAGGGGAAGTTCAGATAGGACATTTGGAAAAGATTATTCACTGAGAGGGTGGTAGGTCACTGGAACAGGCTCCAGGGAAGTGGTAACAGCACCAAGCATGGCAGAGCTCAAGGAACATCTGGACAACACTCTTAGTCATATGGTTTAGTTTTACGGAGTCCTTTGAAGAGCAGGGAGTTGGACTTGATGATCCTTATGAGTCCTTTCTAACTTGAGATATTCTATGATTCTATGATATATATAATATAGCCTTTATATATGTAAAAAGCTTTACCACTATCATCTTGGTCAGCCGTGGAGAGAAGGAGAATGAGACCATTGCTGCTCTTTGTGTTTGTGTGAGTGTGGAGTGTACCTGTCTGTCTGTCTTGATCTATGTAGCCACCACCAAGTACATGTGCATATGCTTTTATGTATATTCTATATGTTCCTTTCTGTGCCTACTGGATGTACATGCTCAGTCTTGCTACTAGTTGGACCTGAGGACATGGAACTGCGGCAGCCTCACTGCTGATGGGCCGCTAGATTCAACAAGACCCAGCAACATAGGCCCATGGATGAGACAGGTCATGAGAAGAGAGCAGAAGAGCGGTTCAGGGATGTTCACCAGCTCCAGCTGAGGGTGCAACAGAGATTCTCATTACCATCCAGAGAGCAGCTGACCATCCCATTTGAAAGGTTTGCTTCCCAGTATGAGTATTACCCTATTGAAAAGATGTCAATAAATTAGTTTTTTAACAAACTGCTGTTTGTGACAGTGCAATGAGAGTAAATGATGCTAATCCTGCATTGTGGCACTTGCATAATCAAAAGAAATTACTGTCCTCTAACCCTTTTATAATTTTTGCCAAGCACAAGTAGGTAGAGAAGATGAAAAATTTTAATTGGATGACTACGTAACTCACAAATTCGAAGTCCAAAGTTAAACTTGTTAAAAAGTTTCTCTGAAAGAACAATGAATGTTTGGCATTTTTCTAGATAACTGTTATTATGTTGTGTCAGAGTACTTGTGGCAAATGTCATTGTCCAGGGTATGTTACTACTTACGCATTTCAAAACAAAATTCTCTCTGCTGCTTACAAAAAAATGGGGTCTTTAACCTTTTCGTTTTTTCCTTCTTTTTTTTTGAGAATCAAGTACTTTATTTTTTTGTGTGCTAAAACTCATTTATGAAGCCTAAGCATCCAGGTTATGTTGTCACCTCTATCTTTTTCTACCAAACAATTTATTACCTTTCTCCTTAGCAAAGCCTATAATAAATGAATTATTATAACAGAATTGGTGCTGAAATTTTCACTGGGCTTTCCAGCTAAATTCCCTGCATACCTGTTTTATGGACTTGGTGGCTTTTCATCTACCTTTGTCTCTTTAGAGAACTTAGAGTTCACCTTTTCTTTCTAAAACTTTCTTCATAAAGGTCTATGTTTATGAAGCACAAATCGGCACCTTCCTCCCCAAAAAAATCCAAACAAACAGGGAGCTATGTAGTTATCAGAAGACAAAGAAATAGTTAAATAAAACAAACACAAAAAGAAAAATATGATAATGTAGTTTGAAATGCAAGTTCCTTTTGTATAGATTCTCCCAGAAAGACGTAACAATGGCAAGTTTTTGATATATTTTCTGTTTCAGGAGAAATGGAAGATCAAATTTTACTATCATCACACACTTTGCTTCCAAAATTAATTTCTTACTAACATAATTGCAAAATTCTGTTTAAAGTACTTCAATCAGTAAGTTTCTTTGTTAGTGACAAATTCTGAAGTGAAAACTATGACAAGACCTTATAGAAATCATACGATAAATTATTAATATCCAGCATTAAAACTTCTTTTGCAGAATGAAATAGAGCAATGTAAAGGGAAAAAAAACAAAAGGTAAACTAGGAAACAACACATATAAAGTAAATACTTCTATCTTGCTTGACTAAGCTTCTATCTGGAGGGTTTAAATCATGTTCCAAAGTAGTCTAACTCTGTATGTTGTGTTTTATCTCAACATAAGATCATTCACCATGTATCCAAATATAAACCTACTGAAGTTATGAAGTTTTGCCTACACTGCAGTTGAACAAGTGTGCAGATTCACAAACATCTAATTTTACAAAAATATGTAAGACAGGGAGAGGAGAGAGGGAAGGGAGAGGGAGAGACAAATGATTGATCTGTCACATTCTTCAGAAATTTCCAACACACAGTATAAGCTGTTCATATTGCTAATACTTTATTCACAGGAAAATAATCAAGCCATGTTCAGGTTGTCCTAAATATGGTGAAAAAAACATCAAAAACTTTGAAATGTGAATCTATATATCACTTGAGAGATCTGACCCATAATACAAGCCATCAGTGAACAAATAAGAAATTATCATGAAGACTTATTTTGACAGTAAAAATATTCTCCACATAAATGTGATAATGGCAGGTATTTCTTAATGTTTCCTAAAAAACTTTTTATGTAACTACGAATGGAGCTAAAGTATGAAAGTAACTTTTACTGCCAACAAATCAGATTTAATTTGCTCCAGCTTTTAGGGCTTTTTGGGTTTATCTGTTTGTGTTTTTAAAATAAAATTACTATAGAAGAAAAAGAAAATTCTATTACTTTGAATATCACATAATAAATGTACTGTATTTTAAAAAAGCTGCAGAGTAAATACAAATTCTGTAGTCTCACATTATAAGAAACTTGCTTGATTTTATTGGATATTTTTTCTTGCTATGAAGATTACCAAAATCAAAGGTTTAATGTAATTTACACGATAAATTAAATTCTGACATTTTGTATGAATCATCACCATACCTGTAAGCTATCAGATGAGAGTTGTACATTCAGAAAGGCTACTATATTGCCTCCTCCACAGCCTCTTGCCTTCCAATAAGTAGTAAAATTTGTTTAACTTCCTTCTCATGATCATTAAAGTTGATCTCTTCCCATGTTTAATCTGTAACATCATGAATTCTACAGTACCTCATTTTATTTACTATAATATAAACATTGAATACTGTTTAAATCAATAATGTTGCTATATAGAGAGATGTAACTGCTTAAATTCTTTCATTTTACGACTTCTCACTGGGCTCTATTTGCTTCCATTGCTCATAGTGTGCAAAAGAAAGCACCAGTATAAAGCAGCTTTATGAAGTTGCTACTTGTTTGGTTTTTTGGTTTGCTTTTTTTTTCTTTTTTTGGCAAGAAAATCTGCAGTAATTTCTACCTATTATTTCAACATACCTCTAGGGCTGTATATTAAAGTGTGGGAGTTGGCACATACAGCCACACCTTAGGAAACTCTTGGACGTTAATGGAAGACACAAGAGAGATTGATGCTAAAATCTTTAGGGAAGCATGCTATAATGTCTAACAATGCAGAAAAGGTTTAGGTTTGGGGCAGTGCAAGATTGCTAACTGTAAGGAGTTTTCCCTTGGTTCTTTACTTGTCTTGGTCATTTATTTGCTCTATGACCTTAAGCAATTCTGTTTTCCTCACTGTATTTTGGTGTGTTTAGTTCGGCACATCTTCAGGGCAGAGGTCAATTTCTGAAAATATGTCACAGTCTTCAGCTCTATTAATATCAGCGGTGATCTGGAGCAACTGAAGGGTATATTATTATTTTTTACTTTAAGAAGTTACTATAACAGAAAAATCTGAACTTAACTTTATTTACTATAAGGAGTTGCTATCATAGAATCACCTATACCTAACACTGTACTTATTATTTATTTGAAAATAAAAAGTGGCAGAACTTGAGGGAGGCTTTTTGCAGATTCCATAGCTAGATAAATGTGAGGATGTGACTGCTATCATCTAGTTTTCATTCCACAGTAAATAATTGCAAATAATGATTTCTACATTATGTATAGATATACAATAAAATCAGAAATATCTTAAGACCCCAATCCAGAAAAGCAACTAATTTCATGAGTAGTCCCATTGGGTTCCATGGAAAGATTTAGACGTTCAAAGACAAATGTATGATTCAGTGTTGAAGTAAATTAGTGTCTGATGAGTACAGAAAAATGGTTTGTTGGTTTGTAGACCAAAAGCTGTGAATATGGTAGGAAACCTCCAGAAGCTATTTCCATTGTAGCAAAGCTATGGCTTGTTAAAAACCAGTTTTCCTAAGAACTATTTCTTTAAAATCAGTTATGTAGAAATAACTACGTACACTACACAAAAAAAACCCCAAATCAAAGCACTGTTTTCACTCACATTTCTTCATTTGGCTTTCTGAAAGAGAAAATTAGTATTATGTATGAGTAAGAACTAATTAAATTAAGTAACCGTGACATTTGTGCTAATGATACCAATTAAGCAACAGCGAAAGAACATGTTAAGTGAAATACAGAGCTACTGTCTAAAATATCATTAATATGAGACTTCATATTGCTGCATTTTATTTAGAGCTGTGGTGTTTATGCAGAGGTGAGCGTTTCAAGGGTGAAATTCAGCACAGGACAGGAGGAAGCTTCTTGAGAGCTGTTCCTGTTAATAGGAGGAGTCCGATCTGAGTATGCCTGACTTTCATTTGACAACACTGCTGAGGTCTGCCTTCATATAACTTCTCCACCTACTTTTTCAGTAGTAGGAAGTCCTGGCTAAGTAAAAGTTTGTACACACACACAGAGGCACAGAGAGTAGAATCTCAGACACTGCATATTGCCAAGTGAACAACAGGAATAAACGTTTATAGCAATTCACCATTAAATCACACATTCCCATCATCAGGCATTTAATGGAAATTTGTACTGAAATCACAATGTACTGTGGATTACGAATGAACTGCAAACCACTGCCCACAGTAGTGCGGACCATCAGTAATTTGCAGACCAATTAGACTATAATAACCCAGGGAGAACTGTCTTGGCTTGTGTTATATAAAAGCAAAACAAATATAAACTCTGTGGACCATTTTCTCAAATGGCAAAGGGCAAAAAACAAGGTAGGAATAAAATAACTAGAGCCATAAAGAGTTTATGAACAATGCAAGATTAGAACATGTTTTTCAGTGTTTAACTTATTCTAATATAAACTTTTTGGTCATTTAGTTTCAGGTCAGGTAGAAATTGCAGAACAGGAACATTTATTCAAAGATTCAGATGCGAGTATTTAGGCAGACTTAAGTATGTAGACAGCTATTTGAGATGACCGGTGTAAAACTTTAATCTTACTATAGAGTAGCTTAATTTCACAGATATTTTCTGTGGTAAATAAAAATTAGTTTGCTAGGAATCTTTGAGATGTGAGAGAAAATAAAACAAAATGTTTAGGAGATTTTTATTAAATTTCATTAGTAAAGTTGTATTTTTCTATGTTTTTAGTTGCAAAAGTTAAATATATGACTATGAGCCAGCAGTGTGCCCAGATGGCCAAGAAGGCAAATAGCATCCTGGCTTGTATTAGAAACAGTGTGGCCAGCAGGACTAGGAAAGTGATTGTCCCCCTGTACTCGGCACTGGTGAGGCCCCACCTCAAGTACTGTGTTCAGTTTTGGGCCCCTCACTACAAGGAAGACATCGAGGTGCTGGAGTGCGTCCAGAGAAGGGCAACAAAGCTGGTGAGGGGTCTAGAGAACAAGTCTTGTGAGAAGTGCCTGAGGCAGCCAGGTTTTTTCAGCCTGGAGAGAAGGAGACTGAGGGGAGACCTTATCGCTCTCTACAACTACCTGAAAGGAGGTTGTAATGAGGTGGGTGTTGGTTTCTTCTCCCAAGTAACAAGCGATAGGACAAGAGGAAGGAGTCTCACATTGCACCAGGGGAGGTTTAGATTGGATATTAGGAAAACTTTCTTTACTGAAAGGATTATCAAACATTGGAACAAGCTGCCCAGGGAAGCGGTGAAATCACCATCCCTGGAGGTGTTAAAAACCATGTAGATGTGGTGCTTAGGGACACGGTTTAGTAGTGGAGGGTTCAGACTGTTTCGATACTGATCCTGCAAGTGAAGCTAGCCTTTATTATGCTCAGTGGCTTGTTGTTACTGAATTTCCTCTGGCCACAAACTCTGGCTGATTTGTTTGAAAGCCGTAGAGAGCTCATTTCTAAATGGCTATCCTAAAGTAGGTTTAACCAGCTAATAAAAATGACCGCTTATCGTCTTCAGCTTTGAATAAATGCTAGTTGAGAGAGAGACAAAAGGAAAGAATTCACCATAATGAAGATAAAGATGGGGAAAATAAGATTTTTAATGGAGTTGCCTAGCGTAGATATAACTTTTACCATCATCTCGTATATGATTAAGAAATGGGTTTAATTAAGTTTGCATACATTATGGTCATGTTTCCTGGTTTCAGCTGGGACAGAGTTAATTTTCTTTCTAGTAGCTGCTATGTTTTGGATTTAGTATGAGAATAATGTTGATAATGCATACTGTTTTAGTTGTTGCTAAGTAATGCTTATATTAAGTCAAGGACTTTTTCGGTTTCCTATAGAAGCTGAGAGGTAGCATAGACAGGACAAGCCGGCCAATGGAATATTCCATACCACAGATGTCATGCTTAGTATGTAAATGGGAGTTGGCTGGGGTGCAGGAACCTGGAGTCACTACTCAGGATGGGCTGGGCAATAGATGATCAGGTGGTGAGCAATGGTATTGCATCACAATTTTACATATTCTTTTTACCATTATTATTATCCTTTTCTCTTCCATTACTGTTCTATTAAACTGTCTTTATCTCAACCCACAAGGGTTTTTTCCCTTTTTCTCCGTCTTGTCCCTACCCTACTGGGTTTAGGGGGGAGTGAGTGAACGGTTGCGTGGTCCTAGTTGCCAGCCAGGGTTAAACCATGACACCATGTCAATGAAGATGATTGATATTTTCCGACACCATAGCCAAGACTGCAATTAGGACCCTACTGAGACTTCACACGTAAAATTATGGTAACTTGGCAAACTGTAAAGCACAACTCCTTTAGGTGTTAGCTAAGATCAACATTGTCAGTTGTTGCAGTCTGTTGCACTTTGAATTGTAGCAATCTGAGACTGAAATGACTTTGAATAGTGTTGTTCAGAACATTCATTTTATTAAGATATTGTGTTTTTTCCCAATAAGGAAAAGGTGGATGTCTAGTTTATTAGATTTACTGAAGCACTAGCCAAGTGAAGTCTCATATCAAATTTGCATACAAAAGTAGTACAACTCTTCTAAATATGTATTTCCTTGGTATATATCTATTTCAATTTTTTATATGTAAATTAGACACAAAGCTCTAAGAGTTCTCAATGTGGAGATTTTCTTTTTCTATTTTTAATTATAATTTTACTTCAGTTACACTAAAGGTTGATACTACAATTCATAGTTTTAGTGACAAAATGATCCTCTAAGTGAACATAAGAATACTGAGTAGGAAAAACCAGATAGCTGATGACCTTAAAATGGATGCTAACAAACAACTTGTCTATAGTCTTCCACACAAAGGAACATTTATATTTGAAATCAACTTGACAACACTAATAGGTAATCATTAATGAAAATGTAATTATATCTTTAATGAAAAAGAAGGAAACAGACACAATGGCAGATGTATATTAATTTCAGTTTGTAGTTCAGATCTTGTAGCACTCTCTACTAAAATTCTCCTGTGGTGTCTGTGGAAATTGGCATAACTTCACTGGGGTCATGTTGAAGTTGGTATTTTTATGCAAAATTCAAGGATTGCTACTAGACTTTTCTTGGGGTGGGGAGAGGAAAAAGCAGTAACAGTAATAGTAACAGAAACATATTCATAATAAAAACTAACAAAAGACAGGATATTTTTTTCTACTCTGTTTTTAAATAGTGCCTTAAACTAACCCTCCTTAAACACATTTGTTGCCTGGTCAGGAAATAAGAGATTATATCGATTGTCCACTGTATCGTTAGAATAAAGAGCCAAAAAAAGTGCTTAGCTTCATATTAGACTGTGACCTTGATGCCATCAATGAATACTGAAGGACAGCTATAATTCCCAGGAGGAATCATTTTTCTGTTAAACAAATTTCTTCTGAGCAACTCATGCTGATACATCCACTACACAAGTTTGTAAGAAGCTGCGTGGCAACAGAAAAGGTGAAAGTCTTTACATGTGCCCTCTGTACACCTTATGTCCATAGAAGACAGTGACATCTCAAAAGATCAGAGTAGTTCATCTCATTTATGTCCTTTCAAAGCCTTTCACCCAATCTTTATAGGCTTTGGAGCCATGTTTTATGATTAGAAGAAATTATAGTAATCAATGATTGCTACTACTGTATAAGAATTAAAGAGATGCTTATAATGAATAGCAATAGTCTTACCGTTTGGGGGATACCATTACTACACTGGTTTTAGTAATGTTAATTCTGATAAATATGTTATATTACTTGCATTACATTTTTAAAAATTATAATAATAATGACTCCTGGAACAGTGGCTTTTATTATTCTAGTTGTATCTTACGTCGGATGTAGCTAGACCATTGTTTGAATACAAAGATAACAATAAAAAGCTACTCTCAATTCTTTTCTCTTTTTCTTTTTTCTGCCTTTTTTCCCCAGATGATTGAGCTTCTTGGCTGGATACTCCATTTTCTTTAGATTTCCCATAGGGTCCTATGAATAGACCTAAAGAAGAGTAGTCTGACTGGCATTAGTCATGAGAGATTCATATTGATAATGCCTCATGGACCTTTGTGGTCCTCCCCATTTGATAGGGTATATTTCATGTCCCCAGGATGCATAACAACAAGACTTTCACACACATTTATTTCCACAACAGGTCTTAATTGTTCCAGTACTTAGTATCAGAATGTCTTACTTTTGGATGGCTATAATCCCCAGCACAGCAGGTAAAGACCAAAATTTCCAGTATTGTGTGACAGAAACGTTAAGATACCTATGTTAATTCTAAACAACTAAATAGCCTTATCTTGTTTCCTACACAGTAAATAAAAAAATGTTCCTTGTGTACTATCCCTCCTTCTCTTTTTGCCAGCTAAACGTACATGGTTATGTTAATGTGATGCAAATACAGCTAGCCTGTAAAAAACTGATCAAGTAATTTTGTTAGTGAAAAGCAGTTTACTTACTGTTGATAAAGCAACTGTAATACAGATGGGGATTGCTTACACTGCAGTCCAGACCTTTAATACTGTAAATAAACATGTATCTCTAGAAAGAAAGCCAAAGAAGCCTGTATTCTGATAGCATTGTAAGTAATACCTCAGTCAGGTAGGGAGTGGAGCGCTCATCACTGCCTGAATGGATATTTCTATCTCTAGCTCTCAAATTTTCATTCCCAGATGTCCTTTAAGCACTGATGAATCTAGTAAGAGTACTTTAAGAAAGTGTATCACCCAATGTGCTGCAACCAAGACAGACAAAGGAATTTATAATCTTAAAATTTACAGGGGCTCTGAAGTGAATACAAGCTTCAAGTATTTAGGTGTCATGAAGGTTTGATGACCATTTTTATGCTCGCTGGAAGAAACATGGTTGCTTAGGGATTCTTCAAGTATAAATTTACATATCTTTAAAGATAAAGGAACAGATTGGTAAGTTTTTTGGATCTGAATAGTGCTCCAACCATTAAAATTTACTAACTGACATGGCATTTAGGCACACACCTAAATCTTTTTGTGCTAACACTTCTGATGCTTGTGTGATTGTGCAAAGGACAAGAGCTATATCTTCACAAACATATCAGTCAGGATCTGGTTGCTGTTGAGATTTTTTTTTCAGATCTGAGAGCCTATTCATTCTATTTTGACTCATGCAGAATACTACTTTACTTTGCAAGCATTTCCATTAAAAACAGCAAGACTACTTGTTTGTTTAAAAATACATTTGATTCTTGGCTTGCAAATTGCCATGAGCTGCTCAGCAAGACACATCACAGGAACTTTTATTACCTGACCAGTCTTAAAAAGGCCATTTTTGCATATTATACCAAATGGAATCCATGTCAGCTATAAAATCAAAGAAACATTTGGGTTGGAATGTGTCTCTAATAATAACAGTAATTATATTTAGCACTTACTTAGCAATTTTCATCTGCAAAGCATTTACTACCAGCATTAGCTACTTAATTCTCATAGAACCTCAGCAAGGTAGGCAGCTATTCCACCTCCCTGTAAGGGGATGTATTGTTGGCTGGCAGATGATTGTTCAAAGAAAAGAAAAGAAAAGAAAAGAAAAGAAAAGAAAAGGAAAGGAAAGAAAAGAAAAGAAAAGAAAAGAAAAGAAAAGAAAAGAAAAGAAAAGAAAAGAAAAGAAAAGAAAAGAAAAGAAAAGAAAAGAAAAAGAAAATTCAGCTAATCCAGAAGTTTTAAGAAGAAAAACTTTAATACTGATAGTTTTAGGAGTAAGATAAGGTGTGATGGAGTAGTTCTGTTCCTTAAAACACACAGAAAGCTTAGCTTAATCAGTAATGACTCACTGGACTCATAGTCCAGTGAAATATTGCCCCCATACAAAAAGTTTATTTTCCAACCTACCATCTTGAATGTGAAAGTCAAATGAAAAGCTCTGTCTTCAGAAGGTGTTTTGCTGAATCATTGTTTTCCTAAGTACATGGAGCATGAGAAAATTTCTTTCAATCTCTCTTCCTACCTGATAGCCTTACAGGTTCTGCAAGTTCTCCAGTATTCCACTGTTACCCCAAGGCAACATATAGCTGGAGTGTACTATCCAAGATGCACCCCTCTATTCCTTACACTCTTGGCATTTAGAAGATTGTTGGCTGCTCTCTAAAGTAACACAAGGGAGCTAGAATCGGTCTGGCTGCTAATAAAGAATTTCATTTTTCCTATTGTATCTGTTTCCCATAACTGTATTGGCACTGTCTGTCATTTGCGTAACCACAGGAGACCATATTCTTGCAAAAACAATTGTGTCTAAACAGGTGTGATTTCCATTAACAATCCAAATAAATTGGGGGTTGGAAATAAGGCAAATAAAGAGCTATGAACTTATCTCTAAGATAGAAATAATAATAATAGTTTAAAAGTCAGCTTTAACAACTAACTATAACAATTTAAAAGTGATCTCTTTTAAAGGAAGTGTAATACACAATAATAAGTTCTTAGCTGTTGGACCTAGATTTACATTTTTTTGCAGGATTTTTTTTTTTGCATTTAAAAGTGTTGATTCAATAGCACTGGAACTTTACAACAACCAGTTTTTATAACATGTTGTTTTTAGGACTACATATTTGGAGCATCTTGAGAGGATTACTGTACCATATTATAATTATATATTTAAATATTATCTGCCACTGTGAAGAGAATATAATGTAAATATCTCATAGTTCCTTCCACCTCTGCCTTGTCGTGCCAGTGCTATCTGAATCCCAGTTCAGTTTTGTTACCTCACATGATCTCCTGTTTATTGCTCTGATCTCTGCATGCCTGTATTTCCTCATGACCTTCTACTATCTTTACTTATTCTCATCTTAGACGTGCTCTTCTGTCTTATTTTTTTGCCCGCTGTACCCCATCTTGTCTACCACAAAGTTTCTGTTTCAGTCCCAGTTGCCTGCCATTTATTTGCTTCCTCTAGCCTGCCACAGGCAGATATCCTTTAACACTTTCAAGATTTCACTCTTCTCCCCCTAGTCTCCTTTTCCTTTTGCTTCTTATATCAGCATGTTTGGCTCCTGCTCCCTGAATGGGACTTGCTATCCCACGTTACAGAAACTAAAATCTAAGTTCGTCTCCATCTGTCTGCCGATCCATTGAAACTTCCACTGTAGTATTCAAGCCAGGGTAAAGAAGAATTTTCTGAACAAATTCCACCAAATAATTAGACTATATTACTAAGCTATATTTACTAAGAGTTCTTTTTCACACCACTGATCATGATTGTTTGTAATCACGAAATAATACAAAAATAGTCATTATATGAAATAATAAGTGAATAGAGGTATACATCAACTCTGTTTTCATAAAGATTCAGAAAGTTATTCTTTTCAGAAAGACAAGACCTCTTTAGGATCTATGGATTAATTCAGCATATACAGCATGTTTTTCTGCAACCATTATGATACAACTAATTTTGAGAAAATATTATCTATTCCCAACACACATAACAGAATTAAATAATGCAAGATAAGAACAGTATATGGAATAAATTGTGCATATACTGGTAAAAACAGATGATGAATGCAATTTAAATTAAAGCATTCAGTCACAAAGTCAATAATGGAGATAGTGGGAGGGTGAAGAAATTAAAAGAGGGAAATGAGGACAAGCATTTGTTTTTAATTAGATTTGGTGTGAGATGGAATGTAGATAAGGTAGAATTCTGTCCTTCCCCCAAATGTACCAAATATTAGGGACTGTGTAAAAGCCGGCCAAGGGGCACAAAAATTAAGACACAGAAGCTAATTTAGGTATAATATTGGAGCAAACAGTTATAAAGACCACATCTACTAAGTAACAGAGCTGGACAAACTACTGAAAGTCAACAATTTACATAATAATTTTATTTATTTATTTATTTTCTGTTTGGGAATCTTAGGGGATTAAAACTTGATCTGCATCAACATAGCTGCAATAAAATATTGTCTGAAGATTAAAAAACTTTCAAAATACCTAAGTCAGTCAAACCTTGTTTTGCAATTTCTTAAAAATCTCTGATTATTTGGCCTTAAATAAAGCAAGTTTTCATTTTCTCTGTAATTGAAAAATAGAAGCTCACTACCACCACCATTACTACTACTACCCACTTTTTTCTCTTCTTCTGAAATTTTCTGAATGACTAATCTGCAACTACTAAATTTATTTCCTGTCCATAAACAGTATTCTGGAATTGTCTCTAACCTTATTAATCTTTCCTTCATCTATTAGATGTTCAAAAACTACTTTTTCTTTATACTTTGAGGCCTCATCTTTTCCTTTGCAGATTTTTTTACTATGGGAAATTTTACACTCCTTGTCACCTTTTGGAGTTTAGAAACAGACTCTTGTTTCTCCTTTTGTTTCTCTGTATGGCCTTTAACTTTTTATTTATAATTTTTTACCTCTCTGTCTCCTTCTAAATTATTAGCTCTGCAGAGAGAAAAAAACTACAAAATTAATGTTTCTCCCCCTACCCAAATACATATGGCAATAAGACCAAAGATTTTTTGTTTGTTTACATGAAAATACCATCTCTGGAACTCAAAGGCTTTTAATTGCTCAGAATTTTCCTTGTTCAATTCAAATGTAGCTTTCAAGGACAGTTATACTCAAGGAAATCTTTTAAGTAATTCAGACCAAATCTTTGAAAGATGTCAAACATTGGGACAAATTAAAATATTATTTACTATTGATATATATGTTAATTAATTGGGATCGGTGTCACAGATTTAGTATAGAAGGTATAGAACGTAGAAATAAAATTACTTTGTGACTTACATAAATGCACATTTTAACATTACTGGACAAAAGCAAAAAAAGACCTTGATAAACTAAAGGTATTATACACTTTCCAATTATTACATATCTATTAAAAATTGACCCTTTCGGTGTCAGGCAGTTAAATTTCTGCTGTTGGCAATCTTTCCTCCTGGACCATATTTCCACTTTTTCCAGATGTGTTTGTAGGAAAGGAGAAGAAAGGGCTACTTTTAGTCTTTCTCTCTCTTTCTTTCTTCCTTTCTTTCTTTCTTTCTTTCTTGTTTCTTTCTTTCTTTCTTTCTTGTTTCTTTGCCTTCCTTGTAAATGCTAGAAATTTCAGCCCCAGCTCTTATGATCTCAGGAGCCTAGCTAGACAATATTAGTCCAACATTCGTTTTAACACCAAATTCTAGGTCAAGAAAGATTTTTTTTTTTTTTTTTTGGGGGGGGGAGATTGGTAGGAACACCTTATTTTATTTTGACTCTGCAAAGTCTACTGCAGTCTACATCTCAGGATTATCTGGACATGTTCACTCAAATTCCCTCCCATGGGAATCAATGCCTCAGAACATTGTCAATGACCAGTAGAATGTGTGACTTCCTCTCTGACTGCAAAATTTTTTCAGCTGTTTTTCTAAATGCCTTAAGTTTATAAATTGTTGTATGAGACTTGTGCTGTAAGCTAAATAAGAGAAGTTGAGAAAGACATGGAGTTAATATTGTATAGAGCTTTCCGTGCTAAATGTTAGAGGTTCATTTCACCTAACATTTATGCGTTAGACATCTAAGTCTGAGCTGTTCACCTCAGGCTTCATTTATGGTTGTTGAAGATAAATATGCACTTCCAGAGGGTGACTGCTTTGATCTAATTTGGTTGCCTTTCATAGGGTGAGATTAATCTCTCTCTGGAGATGCCTACTTCTTTTCATTGACGATAACACAAGCTCAAGATGACTAGCACAGCACTAGGAGTTGAATTTTAAAGCACTGATGTTCAGACAAACCAGTCCTACCTGACATTTCTTTTATGACTGTCTGCACTTTGATATAATAACTAGTCCTTACAATTCAGTAAGAGTAGGGGATGTTAAATGTTTTTGAAGTCTCACTCTTTTGATTGCTGTAATTTTGCCATTCTTTAAAAAACAAAAATGAAATAAAAAAAAAATACGGTATAGAAATATAACATGGTTGGGATGACTTGAACAACTGGAGTGCTGCAATGGATGACTATAAACTCTTCAGAAGGGATAGGCAAGGAAAGAGAGGCAGTGGGGTAGCCCTGTATGTTGGGGAGTGTTTTGATAGTCCCTACTACTGTCTAGAACTTGACAATGGTGACGAAAGGGTTAATTGTTTATTGGTAAGAATCATGCAAAAGGCCAACAAGGGAGATATCATGGTAGGAGTCTGTTACAGACCACCTAACCAAGATGAAGAGACAGATAACATATTCTATAAGCGGCTGGGAGAAATCTTGCAATTGCTAGCTCTTGTTCTCGTGAGGGACTTCAACTCACCAGATGTCTGCTAGAAATACAATACAGCAGAAAGGAAACAGTCTAGGAGGTTCCTGGAGTGTGTGTAAGACAACTTTGTGACACAGCTGGTGAGGGAGCCAGCTAGGGAAGGCGCCCTGCTGGACCGTTTTTCGTGAACACAGAGGGATGTGTGGGTGATGTGACAGTTGGAGGCTGTCTTGGGCACACTGACTATGTATAGAGTTTTCAGTTCTTGGAGCAGTAAGAAGAGGGGTTAGCAGAACTGCTACCCTAGTCTTCCAGAGGGCAGACTTTGGCCTGTTTAGGAGACGGGTTGACAGAGTCCTTTGGGAGGCAGTCCTGAAGGGCACAGGAGTTGGGGAAGGCTGGAAATCTTCAGCAAAGAAAATCTTAAATGCACAGAAGCAGGCCATCCCCATGTGCTCTAAGATGAGCAGGTGGGGAAGAAGACTGGCCTGGCTGAACAGAGAGCTTTGACTGGAACTCAGGAAACAAAGAGAGATTTTATGACCTTTGGAAGAAGGGCAGGCAACTCAGGAGGACTACAAAGATGTTGTGAGGTTATGCAAGGAGAAAATTAGAAGGGCCAAAGCCCAACTAGAACTTAATCTGGCTACTGTCATAAAAGACAACAAAAAATGGTTCTATAAATACATTAGCAACAAAAGGAGGGCTAAGCAGAATCGTCGTCCTTTATTGGACGTGGGGGAAAACATAGTGACCAAGGATGAGGAACAGGCTGAGGTACTTAATGTCGCCTTTGCCTCAGACTTTAATAGTAAGACCAGTTGTTCTTGGGGTACCCAGTCCCCTGAGCCGGAAGACAGGGACGGGGAGCAGAATGAAGTCCCCATAATCCAAGGGGAAATGGTTAGCAACTTACTGCACCACTTAGACACGCACAAGTCTATGGGGCTGGATGGGATCTATGCAAGAGTGCTGAAGGAGCTGGTGGAAGTTCTCACCAAGCCACTTTCCATCATTTATCAGCATCCTCAGTTTGCCGTTAGTTATTACATATGTCATCCAACAGCCAATGAGGGAATCAAGGCTTCTAGAAGGTAGGTATTTAATCTTTTCTATGTAGAAAACACCATGGAGATACTCAGGAGGAGAGCAGCATGGGGTTTTATCTTCATGACTCGACGAAGTTTTTAAAAAATAAGGTTTTACCATTTGATACAAGCATAATCTTTTATTCAGTAGTGGGTATTTTCCCCCTTTGTCCTGGAACAAACAAATACAAAAAGTTATTTATAACTATATACAAGTATGTTTGAATATGTGTGTTTATATATATATATATGTATGTATGAATACAGAGAACTTGGGGTCTTCCCACACACACACATGTAAACAAGTGCCCATAAAATCAATGAAAGAATTTTAATGTATTATAAAGACACCTTTCACAATTTATTATGGTGTTTCTTGGACTCCTGCACAGTGAATCAGATTATAGTCTACTAATAAATCGTATATTAAAATGGGACAATTGTGCAAATATATTTAGTCTTCAATGTAATGAATGCATAGTCAACATCTGGCTCACTGTATTGTGTAAGAGTTGTAGGTACATTATAGTGAATATTGAATATTTTGACAACTTAATTTACTATGGGTGTTCCCAAGTCTTTTGCATTACAACTGTACATTCTCCTACCTGTGAAAATACCACCTTCCTTTAATATTTTATACAGTAGTGATTCTGTGGGAGCTGGCAACTACTCTTGAAAACTTGAGATGTAAAGATAACTTCCGTAACTGCATAGAACTATGACTGGTTTTTATGATATACTTGAAATTATGACCATTGGATCAGATACAGAAATTAAGTCACATTCGAAGTAGACCTCCCCCTACCACATATTTTATAACAAAACTTTGTCCTGCCTGCCACATTCTCCTCTTTTCTTGCTCTTCACTCATTATTCAGAGACTATTGTTGTAGAACAGGAAGTAAATGAATGTTTTATTCTGATCTCTAGTTGCCTGGAGACTAGATCCCAGAAGTACAAGATGTCTCTCCTGTTCAAATTGAAACACTAGATGCTCTGCTCATCTGTCATTTCCAGTTCATGCATTTGTTGTCTAAATATGATTTTTTTTGTACACCTACTCTTCTTAAACTTGTAACCTGCATATGTTGTGTTCATCTGAGGCACCAAAAGGTGATTATTAAAGTACTCAGTTTATCACAGAGGATTCAAAATATTGCTTATAAATTGTAGGTTCAGAGTTTTATTCAAAACTCAGTAGGAGTGTAAACGTCACATACATGGCTATTCAAATAAAATCAATACACAGGCACACTATAGCTACAAAAATAGAAAATAATACATGAGCTATTAGGTGGAAGGCTTTCAGGCTTTCTATTTTCTATTTTAAAACACATGTCAATATAGGCTTTCTGGTTTTCCGCTCTACTGAGGTCAGATGTTACATTTTACTGCATTGTTAAACAGCGTGTGTGTGCTGCACATCCGTTACACTGATTTTATCAGAGGAAGCTTTTTCATTTGCCTTTCTGTTCCAGTATTTTCAGTTCTCCATATGACTTAAGAAACTATCCCAAAAGGTAAGATGTTTTAGTCAGATTACTACAAACACTAATTAGACCATTTATCTTCCAGTGGTTGGGATGAAAGACAATTACGAGTACTGCTACCTGAATAACACAGAGATGAATTCATATACTCCGTAAACAATGAGCTGCAGGGATTTTGGATAATGAGTGACAAATAACAAACACACACAAAAAAAAAAAAAAAAAAAAAAGGGACAGAGGTTAACACCTCTGGTTAGGATGAGGGGAAGTACAGAACTATTTAAATGTTTTCCTCTTAAATCCTTTCTGCACTTGCAAGCAGAACAGCATCACACCATGACTGGTGATTTTTGAGGTTTGCAGGAGTCGTGTAGCAGCTCATGCAGACACTAAAATATAGATAAATGCCACTTATCCTGGTGCATTTCATCCACTGTAATGTTGAATCTATATAATAGCCTGCCTAGAAGAATGAGTCAAAGCATACCTTTACGTTCAGTGTTTCTATTGGATCTCCTTTTCACATTTTCTCTTTCCTCTTTTCTAAATGTGCTATGCAAAGTAACTGTATTTACATCTTATCTTGCTTTTGAACATTTTTCCTACTGTATTGTATTGTCTTGTATAATTATTTTCATTTCAGTGCCACATGGAAAAAAAAATAGGTGCCTCTGAAAGGTCTTCTTGCTTCGGCAGTCTTCATATAGGAAGCAGAAGGCTTTCTGTAGTGCAGGTAATTAAACAGAGAGTTGACAACATGCTTTAACAGAGATGAGAAAAATTTAATTCACAGCAAATAATAAATGCAGTAGACATTAACTTTAAAATTCGTAAGAATTCATCTATTTGTGTGTCTCCAGCAAATGAGGGAAAATTGAGATCTGCCTAGATTTTAATGCCTTGAGGCCTGGTCTTTAGATCAAAGGTAAATAACATATTTAAATTAAAGTAAACTTAAAGATTTCCCATTTTCAGAAAAAAAAAATAAATCTATTTCTCTACTAATCTTTATTACTTGCATATATACTCATTTATATACCTTTGACCTAAAGAGGATACGTTCTAAGTGTGATACTACTGCTTAAAAATGCTAATGGATAGTCTTAGTGGAAAGATCAGAGATATAAATCTAAATTTTTCTTTTCTTTTCATATTTATAATATCAGAGTCTGTCAGCATAGAGCAGGCAAAGGTGTCCAACTGTATTTCAGTAAGCAATCAAAATACAAAGTTAAATGAAACATTTAAAATAATAGAAAATAATCATAGAAGAGACATGCAGACAAAAATCACAATGAGTAGAAGGTCATCTAGTAAAGGAAACAAGAAACAAAAATGACAGGTGAGAAAATGTTAGAATTTAGAAAAAAATCTAGAATAAAAAAGGCGTGACACAGAAGTAAAAGAAAGAAGACACACAGATCTATTATTTTAAATATATATACAATTGGTGAAAAGCCCTGTCCACAACCATTTTCTGCTGTTTGCCAGGATCCTCCCTTAATAATAATGCAGTTTTGATGCTGTTCAGAGACACTATGACTTTTGCCTTGTCTATGACTAGATTTTCTTTATTTGGAAACCAGGGAATAACACAGAAATATGAACAGAACTGCATTATAGCTGAGACATGCCCCAGGAAGTAGTTGGGATGTAGCTGAGCATTCAGCTGGACCGATAGTACACATACACTTCCATGTGCTTTCAGTCATCTTCAGGACAGCCCTTAACAAAGAAACTAATATACTTTTCCAACCTTTTAAAGGTCTGCATTGCATGTTATGCTAATTACTTCTTTAGCAGCTTGTACTTGTACAAATCAGTCCATCCTTCACTAAGGCAATCTTTATGAACTGTGACCAGATCAAATCGTGAAGCCACTTGTCACATTCATATTTGTCCTGCTGACATGTATTTTCACTGTACGTATCTTACAGAGGTATATGCCCTAAAAGGGATATTGCACCCGGAACTACAGCTGGTATGAATTGGCTATTCTGGACCACAAAAGGATAGACTGCACAAACTAGCCTTCAAGCTGAAACCGTGCAACTCTTAATGAAGCCAAACTCCTGTGAGAGTCCTTGGTGTTTTGTCCGAGTAACTGAGTTCTAAAGTTGTTAAAAAAATCCTCAAACTTATAGAAGCTGTGAAAATCTGTCTATTTATAGAAGTAAATCGGAATTGTTCCTAACTGCATGTACACACCAACAATACATACAAGCATTGTTAAGAAAGAAAAATCTCATAAATTTGGACTTCTGCATTCACATCTCAGAGAACCTGACTGTTAGAGGAAGGAATACTATTAATACAAGATTAAACTTTTAAAAATAGTGCAATAATTGACAGAAACTACCTTACTAGTTTGATTCCAGATGTGTTCTATTAATTTAATTAGCTTTGCATGTGAAATAGCGTTTGTGTGCACTTTACTCCACAAGCTGAAATCATTGTAAAGCTTCCTGTATTTTTAGTTTTAATGGGCTGCCAGTGTAGGTAGAGTGAAGAGAGGTATGGTAAGCAAATCATGGAGTCATAAATGAGTAAATGCATTTTTTTTCTTGTTGTTAACTTTGATAAATAGCATTTGATGAGGTAGAAATTTTAATTCTATTTGTTTATTGATAATAGTGCTGGGAGTTCTATAATGGGTAGGGCATGGGTGATGACCATAATGTTAACATTATTGTATAGACAGAAAATTCTTTTTTGTTTTAATTAATTTTCTTAAGGTGACAGGATGTTGTCCTCTTACAAGTCTATATAAGGGATTAAGGAGCTGTGAAACACTTCTTAGACCCTATGTTCACATTTGGATGCAGCTATATCATTTAGTACAGCTATGAGGGAAACATGCTGTATTTACAGGTATTATACACGTAAACCTGGTGCCAACCCTTTTGTTGTCGGTACAAAGAGGTTTGTAATTCTGAGAGCTACACAATAACACGATAGTCCTGGTCAAAACTGATATCAAAGACAACACAACAGTTTGCACAGTAAACACTACAGTTTGCAGCAAGATCTTGGGCATCCAGAAGATCTTCAGTGCCCAGTGGCTTATGGATGCTCTCGGAGGTTATGATTATTTAGCTATTGATGTTTCAAACAGTGCCTAAATTGTTAGGAAACATCATCAGAATTTAATTTCTTAAGTTTGCTGGTTGTTGGTAATTTTAAGGCTTCAATTTAGGGATTTTTTTTTTTTTCCAAATATGTGGGGTACTTTATTAACTTTTCTGTTCTTGCTGTGGTTTGTAAATTGCATTTATTAAAAACAAAACAAAAATCACACACACACAAAGAAGAGACACCCCACCCCATCCTAAATATTAGCTTGGGAACTTTTCAGGGTAAGGATAACACTTCTAAACTTCAATGACTTTCTTTAATCTTTTGTTATTATTGTTTGTTTGTTTTGTTTATTTTAGTTGGCAAGATTTCTTGGACATGGCATTTCTTAAAAATACAATTGTCTCTCGGTCTAGTTAGCCATACGATATCTACTGTAAAGTATTAAAGAGAGAATATTGCCTCTAGAAAATTAATGTAGCTTAAATTTGCAAAGAATTTTGAGATCACAGGAGCAAAGATACTCACTAATTATTATTATGAAAAAATCCATATTCCAATGTTTGCATGTAAACACTTCTGGCTTTAAGGATAGTCCTATGGATAACCATAAAAACCTTCAATGAAAGCTTTATTATGTTGAAGAATATAATTAAATGTGGCACTTCATACACTGTTTTACAAACAGTTGTGTAATATAAGACTCGGAAAAATAACCATTTAAGCATGAGGATTTCTTTATTTAATAGTACTTTTACGGAGAAAAATAGCAGAAGAAAACTTGAAGCAGTAGCACAATGCCATTCCAACATCACCAATATTCTATTGGAAAGTTATATTTACTGCTATATGGGAAGTTTATGTTTAAGGTTGACACAAAACTATTGAAATGACTCAGTTTCTTCTAATAAATATATAACAGCAGAGCCACTGTGGAGTTCAATGAATTACATCTTCCTATACCATGCTTCTAGGTGGGATTGCAATGAAAGAGAAAAAAAAAAAATCCGTCTCCATTATCAGGGTAATTAGTTCCATAAATTCCTTTATGTCTTCAGTGAAGAAATGGGGTAATTACATTGTGAAATTTCATTTTCCTAAGGGGACACATTAATTTATGGGCACGTGTAATATTTGTTTCAGCACAAGCTTTCCACATTCTGTACATGTACTTCATTATGTAGAAAAGAAATATTTTAAAGCACACAAGAGTCTACATATAGTACAATGTGTATTTTTTTTTAATTTAAGCAATTTATTTTTAGCAAATCTCTTGGATTCTGACCTTCATTAAGTACACTATATGGCTTAAAACAGAAAAACAAGTAGTTTTACTTTTATTCCTTGAGAGAAGAAAATATTCAGTTTCTAGATAGATATTAAAGTTCATAAAGTATCATTAAAAGCAGTAAGTATGGTGGCAACTTAATTATTACAAAACACTACGAGTAGGGTTGGGGCCCATGTTTTATTAAATTTTATTTCATGGGAAATATACTATGGTAATTACCAACAAGGTTTTATCTATCTTTCTTTTATTCAAACAGTAATATCACCTCTCTTAAAGGTTAATAACATTATTATTATTTAATCCACTAGATTTTATAGAATACTTTGAGCCCTCTTAGGTAGATACTAGTCAATCTGAACAGACTGTTTTCTTATGTCCTCTTGTTATGCTCAAAATCTTGTGAATGGGCAAAAAGGAAACACATGTTACAAATAAAGCTGGGAATTTATTGTTGATATTGAAATCTTAACAGTCTAATTCAAAAATTATTATTAGTCTAGACCTGATTATCACAGAAAAAAGAAAAAGTGAATAGTAATGTAGTTAAAACTGTCGTTCACGCACTGCTTACTTTCTATTCCTTTTCCTGGTTTTATGCTCACACTCTCCCTGCTCCTTGTAGTGATGGTGGGGATGCTGTGGTGAGTCATCAGCAGCTGGAGTCCTTTGCTGTGAGGAATGTGGTGCTCGTGTTCGTGGTTTCTTCTTCCTCACTCTAGGTTCCACTTGTCCTTTTTATGTGTTTGTCAACACACTTTTACATTTTTTCTGTTGCTTCAAAGATTTGCAGTTCCACGTTGTATCAAGAATTACTATACATGATGTCCTTTATGTATGTCATATAAAAAAATATGTCTTTGTTCTCTTTTTACTGCCAAAATCAGTTTTACTCCAGGTCTGTGTTTCTGTAACTGTCCATTACTGAGTTCTTTGCAGTTGTGGAATCTCCAGTGCCAGCCTGTGCCCAATCCCTTATGGTCCCATTTCTCTACTCCTCTCTGATGCATCCCGAGTTCCCACCTCTGAAGGACTTTATTTCCTCTGCTCTACATCATGATGTTAGTCATAAACCTCTCATCTTACACAGAATAGCTAATAACTGCTATATATATAAAATGATATTTTTACTATACAATGACAACAAAAGTAATATATGAGAGAAATTGGTGTTACAGATAAACTAAATGAAACAGAGCTGCAGGCAGGTCAAGATAAGTTCAGGCAGATGCTGACCTGACAAGCGTCAGGCCTGAGGCAAACTCAGTACAGAGTTTATGGCCTGTTACTAGCAATGTCAATATGGTATTACAGGGCTATACAGTTACACTATAAAGTTAGCAGATAATTCTGCCTGCAGTACTGACTTTCCCTGGGAAGCAAGTAAGGTGGCTTTGTGCCTCTCTGCGCAATGAGCTCCAGCCTGTGCTACGGAGTTCCCTGTGCCGGTGTGATAAGGCTGATTCTTCAGATTTGCTGCACAGTGGCAGCTGGCTGTTATTTTCGACCTTGACATCTGGACCCTAAAATTCCCCTTGCTTTCAGTGGTCTTCGGGACAATGAGTGGTCAGGCTCTGATCACTAGTGGGCTTCCCTTGCAGCAGACTCAAATCGCCGTTGAAGTTCTGCCCTTACTGAGCAAGATGATGGGTTTCAAGAGACTCTGAATATCACCCCAACAGCAATTGTAAGAGCGAATAGGACAATTCCCTCATCATTAAATGCACACAAGCAAAACAGATGAGCAGTAGACCCAGGGACTTTTTTAAGGGACACCAGATTATTAGATTTTTCATCATGAAAATGAGTCAGTTGTGCACACACTTCTGGCTGTGTTCCTGCTTCCTAGCTCTCATTCATATAGCTCCGTTCCCACACTACCTTGCTCAGGGGAAGACACCTCAGCAGTATACCTTCTACAACAGTTTATTTTATAAGGGTTAAGAGACTTATAAGGGTAGCACCATCTGTTTTTGCGGTGCCGTGTTTTATTACAGTATATTATAATGCAAATGGCTTTAGCACTTTCCTCAGGTTAGCAGGTAAAATTGACAATTTATCTTGGCAGAAAAATACTGACCTTCTCTCAGTAGTTGGCTGTTATAGTCACTGTTGGTTAGCACTAAATTGCTGACCATCCTGAATAGGTACAAATGACTCCAGGAAAACCTCTCACTGAGAGCTACCTTGGGTATAGATCTAGAGTACACTGGAGCACTGCATGGTTATAGCCTACAGGCTCCTGCGTGTATCAGCACTGCATAACCATTGTGTAACCAACATACTACTATTGGTATGTAAGGCCAATGATTTTGAAGTAAATATTCATGCACTTGTATATCCTGTCTCCTCCAGGTCACAACTGATAGGATGAATCTTATTTTTCTGTCTCATTTTGAAAGAGCTTGAGAATATATCTAATGTTATGCATACTCATAACTGTTCTGCTAAGCCTTTTGCAGCTAGGCTACATATAGAAGAGCAAGTGTCAAGGTCAGTCACTTCCAAACTATTGTCATGTTGACGTGGTTAATTGCTATTAAACTTCTCCACAAAGACCTAAGAAGTTGATGCTGACAAGGAGAGGTGTTATGCTGGATCTTGTTCTAGCCAACAAGAAGGGGCTGGTGGAGAATGTGAAGCTCAAGAGCAGCCTTGGCTGCAGTGATCATGAGATGGTGGAGTTCAAGATCCTTAGGGCAACAAGGAGGGCGCAACAGCAAACTCACTACCCAGGCCTTCAAGACAGCAGACTGTGGCTTCTCTAGGGATCCACTTGGTAGACTACAGTGGGATAAAGCCATGGAAGGAAGAGGGGCCCAAGAAAGCTAGTTAATATTCAAAGATCACCTCCTCCGAGCTCAGGAGCGATGCATCCCAACAAAGAGGAAGTTGGGCAAAAACACCAGGAGGGCTGCATGGATGAACAAGGAGAAACTCAGACTCAAAAAGGAAACCTGCAGAGGGTGGAAGCAAGGACAGGTAGCCTGGGAGGAATACAGAGAAATTGTCCGAGCAGCCAGGGATCAGGTTAGGAAAACTAAAGACCAGATAGACTTAATTCTGGCCAGGGATGTTAAAGATAACAAGAAAAGCTTCTGCAGGTATGTCAGTGATAAAAGGAACACCTGGGAAAATGTCGTCCCTCTCTGAAAGGAAATGGGAGACCTGGTCACACAGGATATGAAGGCAGCTGAGGTCCTCAATGGCTTTTTTGAGTCAGTCTTCACCAGCAAGTGCTCTAACCACACCACCTAAGTCGCAGAAAGCAAAGGCAGGGACTGGGAAAATGAAGAACCTCCCATAGTAGGAAAAGATCAGGTTTGAGACCATCTAGGGAACTTAAAGGTGCACAAGTCCATGGGACCTGATGAGATGCATCTGTGGGTCCTGAAGGCACTCGTGGATGAAGTTGCCAAGCCACTATCTAACATATTTGAGAAGTCCTGGCAGTCTGGTGAAGTTCCCGCTGACTGGAAAAGAGGAAACATAACCCTCATTTTTCAAAAAGGGGAAAAAAGGAAGACCCGGGAACTACAGGACAGTCAGTCTCATCTCTGTGCCTGGCAAGATCATAGAGCAGATCCTCCTGGAAACTCTGCTAATGCTCATGGAAAATAAGGAGGTTATTGGTGACAGACAACGTGGCTTCACTAAGGCCACATTGTGCCTGACAAATTTGGTGGCCTTCTACAAAGGCGTTAAAGCATTGGTGGATAAGGGAAGAGAAACTGACGTCTTCTACTGGGACTTGTGCAAAGCCTTTGACACTGTCTGCACAACATCCTGGTCTCTAAATTGGAGAGACATGGATTTGATAGATGGAGCACTTGGTGCATAAGGAATTGGCTGGATGGCTGCACTCTAAGAGTTGCGGTCCACAACTTGATGTCCAAGTGGAGAGCAGTGACGAGCAGCGTTCCTCAGGAGTCAGTATTGAGACTGGCGGTTGTTTAACACCTTTGTTGGTGACATGGACAGGGGAATTGAGTGCACGCTCAGCAAGTTTGCCAGTGACACCAAGCTGTGTGGTATAGTTGACACACTGGATGGAAGAGATGCCATCCAGAGGGAGTTGGACAGGCTTGAGAGGTGAGCCCGTGCAAACCTCATGAAATTCAACAAGGCCAAGTGCAAGGTCTTGCACCTGGATCAGGGCAATCCTAAGCACAGATACAGGCTGGCTAGAGAGTGGATTNTCTATGATTCTATGACTCTGTGATGAATATTTAATATTTTTGTCGTGTGATTGTTAGATTCTGTTCAGTAGAAGAGCAAATCACAATAGAACAGTTGCACTGAATCAAGAAAAGGTGAAAGGAAGTGCTCTAGACTCCTGTTGTGTAAGACACCACTATGTAAAATGTAAGCAGTACTTCCTTTGTTGGCTGTATTAAAAAAATTAGATCACCATTTTTTCGAAAGCAGCCTGATTCAGTGCATATACCATGTTCTTGTAACAGCATATTGGTCTGGACCTGTCAGGGAGCCAAAACACAACCCTACTTAGTTTCTGTATCCTGCATAGGCCCTGCCAGGAACAGAGACCCATACTAAACAGTATGTCACCTCCAAAGTCTTACTGAGGTTCCTGACTTCTCATTGAGTGCAGTGGTAACCATTCCAAAAGGAAATGAAGATCACTACTGGGATATATACACCCTAAACCTCAGTTATTGAGTCCTTGCAGAACACACAGGTTCTTAGATATTTCATTTGTTTGTTTTCACTTTGTTTTTATTTGGGTGTAGCCTTTAGGTACTTCCAGCTTTTTTTTTTTAAACAATTTTTAAGCTACTTATAATTTTTTTTTGTTCAAGTGAAAGATGAGAGGTACTTTGAGAATCAAAGTACAGTAAATTATGAGCACATTGTTTCAGTGATTGGTTCCCCACCATGTAATGGGTTAAACCACAGCCCAACCTTCACAGCGAGACATTTGTAGACACTAATGAACTTGAATTTTATTCTTTATGATTTGTGACTATTTATGAATAATTGAGCAATGACTAGTATATTCATGAACTCTCCACAAACACTGAAAGTCTGAAGAAATTCTGCCAGAATCGAATTATCCATGACTCTTAATACATGGATTCTCATTCCTAGTTAGAATATATTTTTATTCTTGTTCTTAGAGGTCTTCCTCTTCTTTTGAAGTTTCAGCTATCATTCAGTAACCAGAAAGATAATCACATGATCAGGAAAATCATTTTACTGCTCAAATTCCAAATATAATATTTGACACGATACTAACTCTATGATAAGAAAATAGCTTGCCTTTAACTTTCTGTGTATATGAAAATTAGGATGCATCCACAATAAAAAAAAAAAAAAAGAAATTGTGAATGAGTCCCACAACTGTAATCTCCAAGTTTTGAAGAATCTCGCTTTTGGTCCTTATTTACTCAAACTTGTTACAATCAGCAGAAATAGCTCTGCTTGTTTCTTGTTTCTGCCATAAAATTATTCTTAGAGAAATAATTCAAATGTCAACTGCAACAGTGTGACTCAGACGTGTGGGAGGCGTCATCTCAGGAAATGGTCCATAGCCGTGAATCTTACTCCCATAACAGAGTGTCTTCAGACATTACTGTCATCAAGCTTAAGTCCAGAATTCTTCATTATAGCTTTGGAGCGTGATGTTATAGGTAGTTTTATTTTTCATTTGTTTGCTTTTTTTGTGATGAAGACAAAGCTACAGTAGCAAAAAAGAGAAAACAAGGTCTGCATCTGGATTACAGAATCCATAGATTCTTCGTACTGTTCTACCTAAGAAGGCTGATTACTTGATTCTTCGGTATGTTCAAACTAAATGTCACATTAGCATGTCCCACCCAGGCACCATCTCAGGGCAAATAGATATACCTTTTCCCACCTTTCCTTCTCAGCTACTCTTCATTTCTCCTTTGACAAATGGAAGACGGAATACTTTTTTAGGTTAATCCAAATGATGTCTCTGTTAAAATTTTACTATAGATTATACAATAAAATTCCTTTGTATTTTATAGTAATTTTAGATTGGAATATAAAGAATGTTAGAAGCTGTAACTGCTTCCAGGAAAGTCCTGATAGATGTCATAGTCAAAACAATCTGCAGAATTCTTATTGACTAGCGGGGGTAGCTTTCCTGAACTTCTGCAAGCATTATTTAGGAACTCTGCATAAGATGGGGCTGAAATCATCATGAATAATGATAAGCTTAAGCCTAGTTTACTAATTTCATCCATTGTCCTGAAAAACTGTGGGGATCACTGGTATCCCAACTTTCGTTAGGAATCAGAATATGGGTGAGGTAATAATTGTCACTGTCTGTATCTTTACTATTATTAAACACAATATGCATTGCAAAGACAGAAAACAAAAATATGAATGTAGTTTTGGACTTGGGATGTTTTTTAGAGAGTTATTCTTGCCTCCCACATTCATTTTCAGAAGAAACAATATATAATAACTGTATTTAAGGCAATATATGCTTTCCATTCAATAGCTTGTTATGTATGCTTTACCAGATTGGTCAAAATTACTTTATATGTGCCTCAAACAAATTGCTTAATTGTATTTTGGAGAACATTGACACTCAAACAGGGTATTAATATCAACTCAGGTACTAATTAAAACCTACAAAGGTCAAATAAAAAAAAATTGCTGAAGTGTTTGACAAGTTTAATATAGAGTTAAAGGTGAATGGAATTGTTTATTAATAAAACAGGAGACAAATGACTGATAAACAGTTGACAGTGTATATAACAACACAATTCCTCAAAAAAAAAAAAAAATTGTTTTTCTGTTTCTTTCCAATACTTTAGAACAGCCACTTATGCCCTGGATATCCACACAGAAATCAGCCTGATTTATCCTAATTTTCTAAAGTGTAGATTTTGCAGTAAATTCAACTTCTTTTTTGTATTCTTAAAGTGATTATTAAGTAAAGCCAGACAGAATGTATTTTAACTGTTCAGGGCTAGACATGCCAGAACACTCGGGCACCTTTCAGACGAGGGCCAGGGGTTTCCTGTGATAGTGTTGCACTGAACGCAAAAGCCATATATATACTACTAAATAAAACTGTATTGTATTTTTACACAGCTTTCAGAAATTTTGCCCAGAAAATGAGAGGCCTGTTTCCAGAACCTGTCGTGCTTTTTCCAAGGGCATTTCAGCCTACATAATTTTTATGTCTACGCTGTGTCTTAAATACCCAGGTCTTGGTTCTTTGTTTGAAGTGAAATTAAAATTATTAAGAAGATATTTAATGCACAGGATATTGTATTACTCTAGTGTTTTGTCACCTCCTGTCCCCCATACCTCCTACAATGAAGGTAAGAAAAGTTATCTCAGTTTTTTTCTCATGAGACCATAGATGAATGACAATTCAAAATCACTATACAGTTTATGCCCATCTTTTTAAGACTGAATTAGGTGACCAGTTCAGAGACTCACAGAGTACGGCTTCCTTTAATCTCAACTATTGTAACAGTCTTACTGTCCATACATAATGACAAACTCATATCATTTCTGGGAAAAAAAAAAAAAAAAAAAAAGGATAAAAGGAAAGAACAAATACAGCACAGTATCTATACCAATTATTAGGCAGGCCTTCTACCCACAGATTGTTTTTATGTTTTATACCAAGAACTAATTTCTGGTAACTCCTAACATCATTTCTTTCAACTGTCTTTGGAAAAGAAAGTGACAGCCACAATTGATATTGAGCCAATCCAGTCAGTGTTAGAAACGAGTATGCCTAACTGGACTGAAATTTTTAGAAGACATTGGCCTAGAAAGGAAAAACTACTGAAATACTGGAGTTAAGCAAGACTGAGGAAACTATGAAAATGTGTTGAGATTCAAATTTCAGTTTGTTTGTAAGATTTTAAAACCAAAAGTGTCTTGGAGGCAGAAGTGGTTGCAGAGGTAGCTGACAGTGGAGCGGATGCTAGAGCAAAATTTTAATTGTAGACATAGGAACCAATGTTCAATACAACTCTCTCTTTGTAGTGTCTAAGTCATTTTTCTAGACTAAACCAGTACCTAAGAATACACAGCCCCTGTGTATTCTTTGACAAGTTCCAAAAGGCTCAAGGAAAAGGGAAATTACAAAAAACAAACAAACAAACAAACAAAACACCACAGAAAAGGCACATTTAACTTTAAAGTTGTTATATTTAAAGATTAAACAGATTAAGGACAAATGATCCCAACTTCCTATTGAATTAGAAGTCATAAATGACTGTTTTCTTATAGATATCATGACAGAGATATACTGCAAGATCAGTGCAGTGGAGAATTTTGTGAGTTATAGTGTTTAAGAAAAGTGTTAAGGAGGGGAAGATACAAGAAAATTCTTGAAGCTGAGAAATGATGTGATGTGATATGTTTAAAACATGTTTATTTAAAGAAAGATAAAAATGTGTTTATTATGTGCATAGCATACTGAGTTTACTACCCTTTCTTTAATTTATGTTCTGAAAATGCATTGCCTCAGGGCAGGAGAGCCTCCGCAGATGACTTGTATACCTGTTAATTTGATGGATCTCTAGAAACCGTTTGCTGTGATGTTTGATCAAGGACACATGTAGGAAAGCAATTAACCAAAGAAATTGAATTGTTTCTGAATCTCAAGATTTTTTATTAAAAGAAATCATGTAATATACAGCAAATACTCAGGCATTATTATTAGGTGTAAAGCCAGTTAATAGTTTAGTAGAGGTTATTACTGTAACTATGCATATGTGCATGATTTTATGCTTTTCGTTTTAACTATGAGGCCATGCTATATTTATTATACTCACTTTTCTAATCAAATGTATATTTCATAAGGATGCTTTCAAGAAAAATCAGAAAAAACATCATGTAGTCATAACAAAGATAATTTCCTGGACATGGACTTGTGGTGTGCAATTTTGCATGACGTTACAACTGAAGTCAGTATAGGAAAACTGTTATTTCATTGCCATGAGAAACAGACAACCAAAATATTGACTCCTTCAAAACTGGGACATAGCTGACACATTCATTTTCTCCTCCCACTTTTGAGCTTAAAATCATATGTACATATACAGATGGAGGATTTTTTTTTGGTTTTTTTCTATCCAATTGTATTGTTTATTAATTCACAGAATCACAGTATCACAGAATCACAAGGGCTGGAAGCGACCTCTGGAGATCATCTAGCCCAATCCCCCTGCCAGAGCAGGGGCACCTAGACCAGGTTGCACAGGATGGCATCCAGGCGAGTTTTGAATTTCTCCAGAGTCAGAGACTCCACCACCTCTCTGGGCAGCCTATTCCAGTGCTCTGCCACCCTCAAAGGAAAGAAATGCCTCCTCAAGTTTAGATGGAACTTACTATGTTCAAGTTTGTGTCCATTAACTCTTGTCCTATCACTGGACACCACAGAAAAAAGACTGGTGCCGTGCACCCAGCACCCTCCCTTGAAGTATTTATAAGCATTGATGAGATCCCCTCTCAGTCTTCTCTTCTCCAGACTAAAAAGACCCAAGTCCCTCAACCTTTCCTCATCAGAAAGATGTTCCAGCCCCCTAATCATTTTTGTAGCCCTTTGCTGTACCCTCTCCAGCAGTTCTCTGTCCTTCTTGAACCAGGGAGCCCAGAACTGGACACAGGGCTCCAGATGAGGCCTCACCAGGGCAGAGAGGAGGGGGAGGATAACCTCCCGCAACCTGCTGG
>VYXH01000096.1:525-30619 GCA_013397275.1 Burhinus bistriatus | reverse complement strand
GCCCTCTCCCTCGGCCCCCCGGTGTGGAGCCCGGGTCCCCCCGAGCGGCAGGCCGCGCGGTTTATTTATTTAAGGAGATTTCACCTAGGAGCCGCTGATCAAAGCTAATGCAAAATAAATGTCTCCCTTTAATAGACTGATTCTTCTAAGCCCTTGACACTGGGAATTGGGATTTCCCAATGCTATTAGCACTTAGCAGTAGGCGCTCCAGACCAGCCAAGAACAAGGGATTAAGAGGTATTTGTCTAAACTAATTTCTCTCTCTATACCGGGTCTATAGAGACTGGTGTTACTCTGCTGGAATTGTGCAACACGGCTAATTGGCTACAAATTTAATAGTGGCAGGGCTCCCACTGGAGGCTGCCATGTATTCATTACTCCAGTTCTCGCCTCAAACGCGCGCCGGCATTAGGCGCCGGAGCTGGCCCTGCCCGCGCCGCCCTGGTCTGGCCGGGCACTGCCCCAGGGAAACGGCCTCCTCCGTGTGGGCCGCTCCGGGTCAGGATCCTGGGGTTGGGGAAGAAGATGAGAGTCCTGTCATGCCAGCCTCGGGAGCCAGCGGGGCCTGGGCGCCTCATGGAAAAGTGAGTCAATCAAGTAAAATCATAATTCTCATAGAAATGGGATGTACGTAGCGCAGGGCCCACAAACTTTTATTTATGTGAACAACAATTCAGGATGGATGGTGGCTTTTTTGGACAGATACTATACTGCCACTCATCTCTCTTCCAGAACAAGGGAGAAAAGTCTTGCAATATTTGGCTGTGATTCCTTGAAATTCCTCCCTCCAGGCTGGTTTGCACCTTGACTCCACTGAGTGTTTGCTTCTTTACCACTTGAGCACAACCTAAAGCTAAAAGTAGTGAAGTTACGCATGCATGCATCTGACCAAGGAGAACAGTTAGGAACCATTAAGGGTACACAGATGCATTTTTTGTTTGTTTTTAGGTCAGCCAAAAAGCACCAGGTTGCTGCAGTAGTCCTGGACTAAGGAAGTAATACTGGGAAAGACCACAGCTTAAAGTCACTGCTGCTGGAGAATGATTCTGTGACAACCGAGGGTTTATTCCTCTGCCCCGAGCAGCACCCCCTCACCTGCAGTAGCACCATGACATTATTGCTTCTTTTTGGAGGGGAAACAGAATTCTCCCAGCAAGACTGTTCAGTAGTGGGCAAAGGCCTCAGTTTCCGAGATGAACTTCTACACTCCCAAGGGCTCTGATGGAAATCTGAATTGCCATATGAGTCAGGCAGGACCTCAGTGTCCCAATGTTTCAAAGTTGTCTTCCCAAAATGAAGCACTGCATCATTATTGCCTTGAGCAGAAAGGTCATCCTGAAGTTGTGATGTTATCCACCTCAGTTGCCTGGAAAGGGTACTAGGAAATAAAAAACAGTAAAACTAGAGTTCCTCACCTGGCAGTTCAGATTGCTGGGTCAAGTCACATTTGCTAACGCTGGATTCACGAACTAAGTTGCTATTCTGCCTGGGTCATTTTGGTTTTCATCCTCCAAACACAAGGACAAAACTCATGGTCTGTGATTTATCTGTTGAGTTCAGCGTCTTATAATGCCTCACCTATAACATATACCTGTGAAACTCAAGCAGCATCTTACACAACCAGGGCAAAATACCAAGACACTGTTGCAAGAGCAGCTGTTTAAAAAGCTTTGCAACGCTGTGTGTTGAATCTCAGCAGCACATACTGCTGGGCACAAGCATCCCCCTATAGTGAGAAAAGCCCATGCAAATTCACAGAATGAAATTCCGGCTTTAGTGAGGTGGATGGGAAATACTCAGAATTTCAGCAGGGCCAGAATTTTACTGAAGGAGAACATAGAGCTTCAGCTGCTCAGTGGAATGGTGTACCCTAAACAGCCACAGGAACCAAAGCCAGGTTGGCAATGTTTGCCCTCCCTCTCCTTACGTGCACACTGATGGAAAGGTGACAAGTGGTATCTATTCAAGTGGAATACACTATCGTCCTGCAACAACCCAAAGATAGCATCCATTTTATTCTTAGTCTGTAAGGCAACAGTAAGATGCTGACCAAGAATCAAATCAACAATATCGGTCCATGAACAGACAGGATTAATTCTGTTAAAAGTCTAACATCTAAGCTGTTGTTGATTAAACCATTCAAGTGAGAGATTACATGGCTTTAACCAAAGTGCTTCTTGAGATGTGCATGGAGAATACGACAAATTCAGCGGGAACATCTTCAATATGAGATAACAGAGATACAGAAGAAGGAGGCAGAAAATAAGATGAAAATTATTCAAGGTATTCCACTTCTGTACAAGATATAACTAAAATATCATCATGGCTTACCAGGAGCAGAAGTTGTCTGCTGAGACAGTAAGTACTGCTGCTAACTTCGTACAGCAACCAGAGGCCAAGCCGCCTAGCCCCTTCTCATTAAAGGAGAAGTGCCCCATTCAATGAGGCACTTCAACAGTTGTCTACCTTTGAACGTGCAAACACCCCCATTAAATCTGGTGGATCAGGGCCAAAACTAATTAATTTAGTGATGCTTTACATCAAAATCTCACTTGTAATACATAGCACAGAAAGACACAGAAAGACAGGGTATTAATTAAGCTAACTATTTAGAAAGCTGAGCAGGTTAGGACTGGGTTAGGATTAAAGAGCATAATGATATCCTTAGTGGAAGCCAGAGAAGAAAACGACCCCTGTGAAACTGATAGGAATTTGCTGAGCACTTTTTTCTGTTCGTTTTTTTTTTGTGAGACAAATGAATTGGGACTGGCAAGCAAACCAATTTTGGGTCCAAGAGGCCATGCACTTTTATTTCGATTACTTCTTTCAACCTATTCCTACCAACCAGGCTCAACCCAAACTGTATCATGAGCAACAGCTTCATAGTACTTCCAGGTATCAAAACAGGCCATAAAAAGTTTCTATGGCTTGCGATTAGTGAAAAAAAAAAAACCCAAACCCAAAAAGAAATAGAAAGAAAGAAAGAAAGAAAGAAAGAAAGAAAGAAAGAAAGAAAGAAAGAGAACCACTGTAGAATTTCCGACATTATTTCAATAGGAACTAGATGTATTCAGAGCATGTCTTCACTGTGCCCAGCTTAGTGAGCAGGCTGGACAGAAAGATATGGGCTTGATAATACACTGTACTGCAGTGGAAGAAATCAGATTCTGATGGATCACACTGACTAACAGAACAAGAAAAAAAATTAATCAAATCCAATGAATTTATTGGAATGATATTTGAGAAAGTAAAACAGTAATTGCAGCACTGCTCTGGTTGAGCCTAATTCTCTAAGGCTCCTTGGGGTGTATCGGGAGCTCCATCACTCAGCTGATGTCCACTGAAGGGTGCCAGTTTGCACCCGCTGAGGATCTGGCCTTTAAACTCACCCAGCTTGTGTCAGCAACAGAGTAGCCTCTTACAACCTTTCCACAGCACTGTGAAATCTTTAATGGCTTGGCACTGCTCAAAATCATTCCATTTTGTAAGAGGAAAGTAAGTGGTATTTCACCCGCCTGGGAGGATCCTTCTCTTCCAGCTGATTAAGGAGGAAACACTGTCATAACCTCACTTCTTCTAATATGACAGACAGTAATGAATGGCTGAGATGACTGTGATCTTTTCATCCTATGGCCAGCCTATTTCCTATAGGTGTTTCCTGTGACTGTAGGAAATTATGGGCAAGGCAATGAAAGAAGCATGCCAGACAATGATAAACACTCCAGAGTCAGAGCAACATGTAACTGGCATGCCTGTGTTTACTATTTGTTAGTACATATGTGTTTATATAAGGTTCTGTCCTCTATCAAGTGGCAGTGAAGAACTGCACAACTATATGCTTGGATTATTTTTGCCCATCAGGAGATGCATGTATGTGAAGAACGTTGTACACAAATCATTGTCTGTATCCATTTGCCAAAAAAACATCTTTGCAAAAACAAGTCCAATTTCCTTTTAATTTTTAAATATAATAAACATTAATTTGTTCAGACAGGTGAGTCTCCCTGAAACAGCTACACACAGTCCTATTTAGGAAGTTGTATAGTTTGATAAACCTCCAGAACTGTAGAAAACAATCCAGATTGAACACAGGTTTTTGACTTTACACTCAGGAAATGACCACCTTTGCAAACAATAACGTCTCTGCGCCTAAGCCCTCAGTTCCAACAGTCACGTACATTCATGCATGGAAAAACCTGTAAGAACACTGACATGCCAGAATATTTGCAAGATCACTACCTATGAAAGGTTATTTACAGACACAAGTCTCAGGCAAAATCACACCCTCAGAGGTATTACAACTCTGCCAAAGTCATGGAAAGCCAACAGTTTTCTACTGTGTGAGGAACAATAGAGCTATTCTGGACAAGATTTATTCTGAAAAGTAGAGGTTGAGGATAGTCATAATTTTCTTTTCAGAGCACCAAAAGCTGCTGTGCCTGACCATGAAGGTTGCCACAGGACATGCCCTATGCACTAGAAAAGCTAAAAGCACAGAAATCAGAGGCTGAAGGAGAAAGCACAAGCTTTTCCTTCTGTATTCCCCGCTCCACAAGTACACTCCCATGGCTTATATGTGTTCCCTTTGCCATAGATGGCAAAAATAAGTCCTGAAATCATTGGATTTACAAGCCAGCAAAACCACTTGATACTGCATTGCAGTCCCACAGGAGTCCACAGCAGCCGTGTGTCCCACGTTCTGGGCAGAGACTGTGCCTCCAGGCTGCCAAGCCCACTGTGAAGAACTGTAGGGCAAGCATATGCCTGGGAAGGGGGGTCACACACCATTTGGTTATCACTAATTTTCCTCAGCAATGATGATAGCTCCACAGCACCTCAACAGCCTGTGACAGACTTTGTTTTCCCCTTTTGAGTATTACCAGCCAAAGGGATGGGGACCCAACTCATCAGCTGCACTGCACGATGCCAGAGACCCTAGAGCAAGGACCAGGTCCTCCCTGCGCAGGTTCATGCCTCAAGGAATTTGAGCTGTTGTAGGCAGAACAAAAGCTCTTGGGTTCTTACCCCAGATCACTCTCCAGGCAACGTGATGTACCCCTCTCCCTGACATCCATAGCTACATTGATTTTCCCCAGTTCCCTGCTCTCAGTCCTTTCTAAGCCCTCTTTAATCTCCTGCCAGGCACTGGAAACCTACCGCCTGCCTTCTCAGGTAGCCCAACGCAAGGACCCTGCTGCCTGGTGCTCACTTTAAGGAGCAAAACTCAAGAATAAAACATACAAGGTCACCATGGACCTATGTTAAAAATGCCTCTATCACACATGATATGCTAGTCAGAAGTTACCCATCAGTGCTGGTAACACCAGCACTGCACAGGGAGTCACTGGCAGGCTGGGAGCACACACTGGTCCACAGAATAAGTAATTGTCCTTGAAGAGGTGTCAAGACTTTGGAAAAATGAAGTTATTTGTATCAGTTACTAGTAAATAAAATCAGTGCTGCTTGAAGCTTTGTGTGTAATGTAACTGATATACCTACCTCATTTCCACTGAGAAGTCATCCTGAGATATACGCATCAAAAAATTTGGCTATACATACAAGAATAAAAGGTAGAAGGCAGGTTGCGTAAGAGGCTCTCTGAGCTCTAAAGCAGCTGCACAGAGGCACAAAGCCTACTCTTAAACATGGTGGTAGAGAAGACAGCAATGAGGCAAAACCCAAGCTAGATGCGTATGATCTAATCAAATCCCACCCATCTCATCAGCCAGAGCTGTCGCAGCACTGAACTTTGCATTGGGAAGTTCCCTACCTGAGCAATGGATTCCAATTGCAATGAGATTTTCTCTAAGAACAAGACACTTAAAATATCACTTTTCTAATGTTTTTACTTTTTAGGATTTCTCATAGAATCATCTAGGTTGGAAGGAACCTTTAAGATCATTGAGTCCAATCATTAACCTAACACTGCCAAAACCACCACTAAACCATGTCCCTCAGCACCACACCTACCCATCTTTTAAATACTTGTTTCAGGTGAAATCCCAAACACAGATGACACAGTAATTGCAAGCACCTGCCCCACAAGGTATGTTTGCCTGACACAAATGCGTGTTGAGTCCTATGAGGGGAATGGGGCCATATCTATTCCACATGCTAACATAATCAGGGACATCCAATATGATTCAAGACTGTCTACGCTGTCAGTAATAACCCTGGAAGAAAGAGGTTTTGAGCTGCTTTTTATTGACACTCACCTCATTCCAGAGCTCAGCAAAAATGTGCGTAGTTGATACAGACAGCCACAGAGATTTTTATTTTCTCTAAATAAGTCTGAATAAACAATAAAAGGTTAAGTACTATTTTTTTCAAAGCGTGAAACACAGTCAAACAAATTGAGGGTAGAGAACTCAATTATATGAAGCAGAAGCTACTGGCAGTAACACTCAGCAGAGCTGAATAATTTTCAATTACTCTGGGAGAAGAGGTCAACAAAATATGTTCCCCAATCTGTACATTCCTAAACCCAGACCTCCTAACGTTAGAAGTGCCCTTTGTCAGGGTAATTCAGTGGGGTTTTTTTTCCCAGCACCCTTTTCCCTACTTTGATCTATCAAGTCAAGTTCTTTCCATAGGGCATCTACATTAAACTTATCCTAAATATGTGTCTGCAACAGAGAACACATTTGAACCTCCACTTTCTGAAAGCCAAACTTCACCGCCATTGCAGCCAAGCACTCTGCCAGAGAGATGCTACAACATGACAGGGGCTGCTGTAAGTACCTCTCGCACCCAAGGTGCTGAGGGTGTTAACCCAGCAAAACGAGTAGATGGGCCCCATCCCAGGGCCACCTGTGCTGGCACCTGAGCTTTCCAGATGCGCCTGCACATCCCAACTGAAGCAACGGGTTTTCCCCAGCAGGAACCGCAGAGGCTCAGGAGGGCTGGCCAGGTTTCCCAGTACAGAAGAAAAATCTCTGGAACATGCTATGACTATGCCTCCTACCAAACAACATCAAGGAGTTTCGAGCACTGCATACCAGATTTGTCATATCTTCCTTTGACACTTCATCTCTGCTACCATCACTTTGCTAACGCTCCCAGCTTCAGCGTTTCTTGCTGCCATTTTTCCTTGGCTTTTCTCTCATCAGTTTTTGAGGGGGTTTTATGTGAGTTTCCTTCCAAGAGGCAACAGGAATAGAGTTACATTTTATGTCACAAAGCATCTCCACCTCCACATCAAGAAAAAGGAAACTTCTGCTTTGGTGTATATCACACGCACATATATAAAACAAACAACGTAAGCAGGCAGGATGGTAAAATTTCTAGCATATGGAGTGAACAAGGAAATTTTCTATGTACTTCTGTTTTCACATACAGCAGCATCTAAATGTGGCAATTATGGTATCAGGAAAGATGCTCAAATGTTTATTTCTCCATTAGGACTTTACACTGCTATCTGGTCTAAAAGGTGCAGTGAATCCCAACAGAAGGAGCTTTTATGATGATAGTGTCATTTTTACAGCAAATATAAGCTGATGATTTTCAGTGGAAGGAGAAAGCCACTAAAAATTGACTAACCTACTTTTTAGTCAGAAAAGAGACATTTTATTTAAAACCTTTGTGTGAAAAAGGCAATCCATTTATCCTCAAATACCTGCCCATAAAGTTGCTAGTGTATGTGGAGAGAAGGCAAAAGAAGAAAAATAAACCCATTTCCTTATTTCCCACACAACATGCAAAAACTGTCCACTATGTATAAAATGGGTTTTGAACTGACTAGAAACGCAATGGATTCTGGACAGAAAAGCTCGCTTACTCTGAGATTCATTCCCTCCTTGGAGGTCTGCAATTGTCGTTAGCTTTCCAGTGGGGGGAATTCGCTCTTTCTAAGCCTGGCTTCTATCTCTTAGAACCATAGAATAGCTTAGGTTGGAAGGGACCTCCAAAGATTATCTGGTCCAACATTTCATGGGAAAGGGAGCCTAGATGAGATTATCTAGCACACTGTCCAATCCCATCTTGAAAACCTTCAGCAATGGGGACTTTACCACATCCCCAGGGAGGTTGTTCCAGTGACTGTTCTCACTGTAAAAAAATTTGGTGATCTTGGAGCTATCTAGGGGCAGAAAGATGGTTTGCTTTCCTTATTCAGCTACCTTTTGGGGGATTGTGTGCAAATTGCTTCACCTCTGCAAGCTACTGCTTGCTTCTTTATAAACTGGGTATAAATCATACCACCTGACAAGGAAGGTTTAATAAATAAATGCTGCGAAGTAGCATCTTCTACTGGAGGATTTCAGAGAACTTTCCTGGAAGTCTTACTGTGAGGGATGCAACCACACTTTTGCTTTATTAGTCATGGACCTTTGCGGACTTTTAGTTTTCTCCTCAGCAAATGCAAACCTTATTCTGTGATCTCTCCACTTTGTTAAAATAGAAACAAACGTATATATCACTGATGAGAATCAGCAGGAGAGTCTTGCTGCAGGATGATGGACCCCATTTGGAGGCCTTGACTGTGTAAGGAAAAAGGAAAAAAAAAAGACAAATGTATAGCCTTAAAAAGACTGGTGAGCTTTGTAGACATAGTGTGTACTACACCAGCAACTCAGTACACCCTTGTATTTTAAGAAAACTTAAATGTCAAACACTGCTGAGCTCCTCCCATTAGTTCATTTTTACAATGTGGAAGAAAACAGTCCCAGACATAAGAAAAAGCAGCAATAAAGAAAAGGGTCTTATCTCATGCCAGTCTCTCCGTTGCTTCCTAATTCCAAATTGCTATTCCCCTCCACTGCTCACCCTCCCAACACACTCCACTGTAAGGTTGCCCTACCTGCTTCCTAGCAAAACAATCATGGTTTTAAGGTGGGAAGCCTACAGATTTCATAAAGAGAGTTCTAAATACATAATCCGTGGCAGGGTATTCTTCAGTGTAAATACATTACTTGGGTAGTGCATTGCTGCATTATTCAGGAATTAAAAGCAAGGAAGGAAAGAAGTCAGTAGCCTATTCTTAAAAAGCCTCTTTTTGGCCACTCTTGCCTCCACTCCAGCTCTGCTTTTAGCACCCCTGTGCAACAGAGGAAGCTCCTGGGTGAGCCTCAGCCACCTTCCACTTAGAGGAAAGGAGAAACCAAAGATGTGGCAACTAAATTGTTCTTTGCCTCAGTTTTCTGCTGTACCTAGCTGCTCTTAGCCCTCTGCAGTTTTGCATCCTCGGGAGCATGCTCAGAGCCTAATATGGAAGGCACGTCCACAGTACTGTTTCTGAAAGGGAAAGAAACGGGGTTTTGTGGCCTTTGGTTTTGCAGCACTCCATTAAACATTGAAAAGTGGCCAACAACTTCACAGGTGACTTTAAACATGTAGCTCCCCCATCTGCCAAATCTCTCCTGGCCATCTGGTGTGACTACATCCTATGGATGATCACTTGAGTGGAATTTTATCTTTTTTACTCCTTTTTCGTTACCAAATCTTTAAATTCTTTTTCTGGCATGTCCAAGAAATTGATACATTTTATCGCATCAAAAAAAGACTGCCAGACTTCACCCTATGCCCCCTCATTGACACAGTGGCACCACCTCTTATTAAGTCATAAGAAGCCACCTTCTGCTTTTATTGGCAAGTAGCTCCAACCTCTGTCATCTACCTGATGGCGTTTCATGATTTTTAACACTGTCCTTCACACTTTGAAGGACCCCTGATAATCACCCATAAAGCGATCTCACCATTCTCCTTCAAATCCATTTTTCCCACTCTCCTGCAGTACTACAGGTGTTCCCTGCTCTGGCTGTTGTCTTGCAAAACATTGTAAGCATTTTAGCATAGGAAATGCCCTTGTTTCTCAGTGCATTCTGCACAAAGGTATCCAGATCCATGGCTAGGCTCCAAGTACCATGCTAATAAAAGGCAAAAGAAGATGATTTCCCAAGCTCTGTATGTATCATTCAACAAAAAAATTTTGGGTCAAATTTAAGCAATAAACTTCAGGTCAAATTTAAACTATTTCCTCTTATTTACTTCCATTTTATTGACAATGAACAACTCTTAGCAGGCAAATCTCAAAATATCCCTCCAGTAACAATTATTTTGCCTCAGGTATTTATGCAGTATTCTAACTGCAGCATCTACATAGCATTTCTTTTTCCCTACGCATACAAATACACACTCATACTTAATACATTAGCATTTCCACTATACGTTTTTACAGCGTATCCAGTTAAGCAAATTGCTCAATTAGCTGAATAGGGTTTTTTCTTTTCATTGTGAAAAGACAAGAGTCTTGCAGAATGGAATGGCGTTCTCAGTAAGAGGTCAGTTGGGTGTGATTTTTGGAATAAAGGAAAGAGGATGAGTGGGTTTTTTTAATTATTCACATTTTATTGCCTTAAGAAGTCAGAGAGGGCAAACCAACACACGTACTGGTTCATGCTGGTATGTAACAGGAGCGTGTTGTCGAAAAAGCCCACCATATTTACTGGAATTTTCCCATTATAGCACGTACGTAATGGACATAGAAAAGATTGTGGGACTGTCAAATACCGAGTGTCAGGGAATGGTATATCCATTCGTTGGTAAAATAAGTCAGTTAATTTGGCAGGTAAGTATTAAGTAATCATATTGTCAGAACAAGGCAAGTGGCTAAGAAAGGAAGACAAAGAAGAAAAGAAAAAATATAAAGACAAGGAAATAGGAAGGAGCCAAACAGGAGAGGGGGAGGGACAGAATGCAGAGTTTGATGGCCAAGAAATGAGAGAGTAAAAGATGATAATCCATCTGTTCCAGAAGGTACCAGCTCGCCTTGTCCTCATGGCTCGTGTTGGACTCCATTTCTGACTTTCCACTGCCTGGGAGAATCTGAGCATCATCCCACCTGGGTTTGCTTACATATGGAACGAAATGGCTGAGAAAAACTTATCCAGGTTGGATATTTTCTCATCCACTTTTTTAAAGATTTTTTAAAAAAACTTTACTATTTTCATGCTCTCTGTGGATTTTTCTCATTTTTTGCTTACTCAAATCTTAGCAAATGTTAGGTTAATTTTTTTAAGTAAATATTGTTTTATCTTGATTTGGTTTTTCCCTTATTTGGTTTCAACAGTGCAAAATTTCAAATGAGCTGAACAAGTTTTTTTAATTTCATTACATTTTCCTCGGGTAAAAATGTCTATGATATTTGCCTAGGCAAAGAGTTACATCACGTACTCTATTTATGTTTCAGCATTGCAGTGACTTTTAAAAGCTCACAGCAGGAAATGAAGAAAAGCCTGAACTCATAATTATTAAATAATAATAAAAAAATGTACTCTGCTAAGGTTGCATTTATTCAAAATGGTACAATTAATATATCCCCATGTTTCCATTAATATACGTTCCGGTGGAGAAATTGATAGGAAATGTGGTCATGGCATGAACTTTACAGCAGATTTGTATAGTCTCTGCTGAGCTGAATTTAATTGAGCAAAGCAGCTTGGAAAAGGAGTACTGTACAGGAATGAGATTATCCATCATGCACCACCGAAATGATCAATATCTAAGTTCTCCTTGTATTGACAGAGTTGTAAGGATGCTACTTAGCGTGGCCAGACATCACAGGCAATAGGGAATTTAAATGTTTCCCCTTCTCACAGGGGCAAACCATTCCTCTCTTAAGCTTCCTTCCCTTTATCCTTAGGTCTGCTCCTTGCTTCTGAGATGAAAATACCTATAGCTCCTAAAGCCAGCCCAGGGGAAGGTCATGTTGGACCTCTCCCCACCTGATTTCCTTCCAGCTCCTCCCTGCAGCTCCTGACATTGCCTGGTTCTGCCTGTCTCAGGCATCTCTGCCATGCCTAGTGCTTGAGGCTTTGCGCCCTTCTCAGCTGTTCACCCACACTGAATGCTGAAACAGCTCCCACTCTGCCTCCCCAGACTGAGCAGTCACACCACAGCCCAGATTCCACTTGTTGCTCTGACCTGCACCGGTGTTAAGCCATTACACAAGCAAAACCTTCATTCACAAAACATTAGCCCCATTCAACACATCGGTGGCAACATGACCTTTCTTGGATTCTCGTTACAACTGAGAATTTAAAATATCTGTTGCCATCTGTCTTCACTCATCGACCACAAGTTTTTAGTCTTCACCTTTATGGTTCTTCAGCACATAGCTCATCCCTCTGTGTAGCACCCAGTCTCTTACCTCACAATTAATTCCTACCTTCAGTCTGCTAGCAGTGCCACCTGACCACCACCTCATCTCCAAAGCCAGTCCAAACTTTTTCTCCTTGTACATGAAAAGCTTTTTCGTCAGCTTCTGCAAAGTGACTACTTTATTCCTCTGTACATTCCCAACAAAATCTACCCTTCCCAGAAGGGCCTGCAAAGCACAGCCCTTGGACAGGGGCTCAGCACACCACAAGCTATGACTACAGAGTACCATGCAACTCCTGTTTCTGTGATCACACATCTGGTTTGGATAATCCTGCTCTGATACTTTGACAAATTCCTAGGCAGTTGGTTGTCATGCTCTGAAGTCTTAATCCTTGGTGGACTCCTGGAGATGCTACTGTAAAAGACATAGTAAACCACAACTCCATCATCTGATCTATTCTCCATCATTTGTCTTTCTCTGCTGAAGACAATGGTGCAGGGAATGTCCCTAGATGAGCTGATGCATGGGTCTCAAAAAACACCAGAGCTGAAGGAATAAGTGCTCAGACTCTCACATAGTTGTAGAAAGTTGTATTATTTTTTCTTTTTAATTTAAAGAGCATACCCAACACTGTGAACAATTGGCAAGGAGCAAGATTTAAAAGGAGAAAAAAGGTTTCGTTAAGCTTTTAACTTTAACTTGTGTTTATGCATGAAGACCAAATTCAAACGGTGTTTATTACTTGAAAGCACAGAGGAATAAACTGTGTTGCTGCTGTTGAAGACAAAGGATGAGTTGTGCGGAGCTTCCACAGCACCTACCAGAAAAAGTGCCTCTGTGATTCTTTACACGCTAGTGTGCATCCTAACACAGCAAATCCAGTGGCTTTTCTGCCCTCCAAACAGGAGGCGCAGCACAAAATGCCCCAATCCCCCTCCCAGAGCTAAAAGCCTATTGCTAAATCTTCATCAAAATCATGCCTGAGGACAAAATTTTCAGGAGATAACGAGTACAGTCCTGCTGCTATAGAAAAACATCCATTGTGGCTATTCAAGTGCCGCATCGAAGTGCAAGAGGAAAAGCAATTCTAATCATAATTTTATCTCTGTTATCATGAATATAACCAAAGGGTTCTACTTTAAAGTTACAAAAACCAGCCAGCAATATTTTTATTTCACAAAGCTTCATTGACAGACTCTCTTGTCTGCTGCAATTCAGAACTCCGGCTACTGAAGCTCATCGCTTTTTTATTTGCCTCCTTCAGTGCCGAGCAGATATTTATAACTGTTGCAGTCAGTCTTGAAATAAGTGTACAGCGCAAGGGTGCTGCATGTTACCAGTCAAGCAGAAGAAGACAAAGACAAATAAAAAGCAATCAAAAGACATGATATAGATATAGGGAAGATTGTGACTACCGAAGAGCTAATGGTTTTGTGATGGTAAGAACTGAGCTTAGAAGAATACCAGGTATTAGGAATAGTTTTGTTGAAAAATCTCTTCAGACCATTAAAGTATTAAGCTGTTCTTTATCACACTTTCCCTACCTCTTCTTTTCTTTGCTAGTTGGTATTCTTTTAATACTCTTTCTTTATATCTCTCCTACTGGATTGAATAGCATTGAGCTGCCTTCGCCACACAAAATCACAGATCACTAGATTTTTGTTTCGTTCTAGACATAATTTGAGACAATCAAATTTGAGTAGCAATTTTGTGTTCACATCTTTTCTTTATTAAGGGTCTTCGAAATACAGGGAAAACGGAAAATACAAAACCCAGTATATGCAGGAAATGTCAAAGTGAGGAAAAAGCAGGCACAAAAAAAAAAAAAAAAGAAATATTTTTCTCTTTGTTTTTCCTTCTAAAAGATGAAAAGCTAGTGAGCCAGATTCCCTCCCTTGCAGAGATATGCTCAGTGCGAGAGGCTGAAAGGATTACAGCAGGACGCCACTCACATAGCTCTCACCGTCTGTCCTGAGCAGCTCTGGTTTAAATTACAGCTACCTCAGGGTCCCTGTATCCCTAACTAGCGTGCAGGGTGCCCAGCTGAGAGGCACGGGAGGATGCCAGTGTCTCCCGTGTGGCTTGCATCCTGAAGAGGCGATGCTGGCACAGACCAGCCACCTCAGCCCTGTGCCTGCAACCCCTTCTCCACATTTTACATCCTCCCAGCCAAAAGCTCAGGTGCCGGGATATAGGTATAGATAACTATATGGCATCTCTGCTATCTCAAAAGCACGGAGGGAGAAGAGTATGGGACGGGGCCTGAGCTGCTCCAGAGCCACGAGTTTTAATGCTAGGCCAGGTGATTGTTTTCCATGGGTAATAGGAGTGGGAACTGACCCAGGCCCCAGGGAAGGAAACACAGGCTTACATTTCTTCTGACCTTGTCCAAAGGTTTTGTTTCACCATTTCAAGCTGTTTAAAAGATGTTTGTGCTGGATAACTAACCAGGGCCCAGAATCCATCAGAACAGCAGACAGATCTTCAAAAGTTAGACTGTGCCACCAGAATCTGCGGGGAAAAGGTAGTGCATTTGTGCTTTTTGTTATTAGCCCATCACTATTATCCTGGACTAAAAAATCGCTTCAAATGAAGGAAAGGGAAAATGTATTCTTCTTTCTCTATGGCTGGATTCTCCTCCTTGCTTCCTTTTGCCAAAAATATTTTTAAATTTCAGTGTTTGAAGAAATAGAAGGCAGTTTTGCTTGAAGTTTTAGAGTGATTCTCACTTTGCAAATATATTTCAGTAGTTTTAGATTATGTAATGACAGCTGTGCATTCTGCATGCATGACTTGCTTGACTTGCTTTCCTTGTCTTCTTGGTAGCTGGGATTGAGGGATGCAGAAGAGGTTCCTAAATTACATTTCCCTTTCCCATATTTCAATATACAAGTAAATGCCAAATTTCTACAAATTCTGAGCAATTTTTGGAGTTACAGTCCCCTGGGGCTGCGCCCTCCTTCGATTTGAAAATCAAGATCTAGGACTCAAAAAGAAAGCAGGCGCTGAAGGTTCCTTCAGGGAGGGATTTATGCCTGAATCACTAACCTGCTCAGTAGGCTTGCCAGCTTTCTCCAGTAATAATGCTTCACATTAGTTATTTGAGCTCAGATGCAGAATTTGCAGAAGAAAAACATTCTGCAGTTTACCATTCTGGAAAGAGCTGATTGTTGTGTTGTCAATAAAGAGAAGGATTACAGAGTAGGCGAATTTGCTACATACACGTATGGCCCATGAAATACATCCCTCTATGAATCTTTAAATATTATCAGCCTACAGTAATTGTTACTTACACTCCACCCACTTCATCCTTCGTTCCTTCCTTTCCTCTGAAGAATAATTTGACAGTTGTTTTCTTTGAAAAAGTTGAACTACAAAATGATTTCTACGTCTAACAGGGACACAAATATGCTAGCATAAGTACAGTTAAGAAAATGTGGACAAATTTGAAACCCTCATCCATATGAAAGCAAAAATCAGAGTGTTTTTTAGAACTGAGATGGCCTGGAGAAACCTGAGGCTGTGATGGAAGGGAGAAAGGCAGAGGGAATTAAACCCTCATCCCCCACTGCAGATCCAGGACTATCCCCCTAGCATTGTAAAATGGAATTTATAGCTAAAATCAGGAAAATAGACCCAGGCATTAAGATCACAGGTGCTGCTTCACTGACAGCCTATTATAAAGCTCCAACTGTGTCCAAAGTTATAAAGCAATTTCATAGTTATATTTATCAGTATGAATAATGTGCAAATCCACTTCTCTCTTTATTTTATATATATATATATGTCATTATTAAAAGATTCCTACTGCATCTAGCAAGGCTTCCCCAGATGTTCATCCAGTGCAGCAGTGAATGGTAAATGTAGATCCAAGACACAGGGAAGAAGCACTCGAGCCCTGGAGCGATGGGAAGGAGGAGGCGCCTGCCACCCAGTGAGAGGGAAATAAGACAGAGCACTTCTGTACTGTCCTTATCCACGTGGCTCACAAAGGCCAGCAGAGGCCAAAGAGATCCCAGCAAGTGGAGGTCGTAAAAAAAAACCTGCACAGAACGAGTTACAGAGGCCAAGAAGAAATGGGATTTTCAGCAGACATATTCTGAAAGATCAGGTGAGAAGAAGGATGCTTGGAAAGGGTGAAAAACCAGCCATCCATCCACACAGAGACTCCGGCCAATGTGGGATGCAGTCGTTAACAGAGTCTGAGAAACTGGAGAAGTCACAAAGTCTCAGCCTTGTCGTATCTGTGTGTTAAGAGCAAAATCAGGCTGTTCCTGGGTACCTTCAAGGAAATTATTCCAGGGCTATTAAAATGGTCTAATCAAAATCAGAGCTTACATCATGTACCATGGGCAAGAAAGAAACTTGAATCTACTTATCTACATCCAAACAGATAGGGGTGTTTTACCTACAGCTCACATGTGCAGGAAAAAAATAAAATAAAAGGCTTTTATTTGTTTACGGAAAGCAGTCTGTTGAAAACAACTAGAAGCACCTTACTTATGACCAAACAGGCTTGGCTTACTCAAACCTCATCCTGAGACTCCAAAAATTATTTTCTTCTAAATCACAAGTGAATCATTTTCAAATGAAATGCAAATTTAAAGAGCTGAAGAGATGAAGGAACTAGCTTAGGAGCATCTGCCCAAAGCACAGAGAGAGGGACAGGAATGTCCAAAAGGAGAGGGGCAGCATGTCTCTCAATCCTACCAAAAAAAAAAAAAAAAAAAAAAACCAAACCCTAGAGAACTTACATGACACATGAACAGAATAAACAATCGAGGATGAAACTCAGAATCATGAAGGCAGGGTATTAGCAGGGCAGCAGGGCATAACCAGGACAAGACATTCCCAGCCTCTTTTATCAGCTCCCCTGGGGGCTGATGTGGGTCTGTTTAAAGGCAGTATAATGGTGCTTTAAAAGATCTTACAAAAAATATATGTATAGCAGCCAGGACCCAGCAGGTGAGAGAAAATTGTCATGGGAATCAGAGCCTGAAGGGCTATGAAAAGATTGCTGCAACCTATGAAGCCACTGAGGTGGCTGAGACTAGGCCTGAGAGCAAGGTCTCACCTGCAAGATATTGTGGAAAATGGGAGATTGCTTTACAAAACTATTTTCTTTCTAGTCTGTCTTTCCCATTCCTTTTATGTTTCTCTATTTCTTTAAGTTACTTACTGTACTTGAATATTATAGTAGAATCTGGAGTTTAAAGTTCTTTTGCTTTGCTTTGAAAAATTCACAAGGTGAAGGCACAGCCAGATCCACCTCAACACCCTGGGCCACTCAGGGTCCTACCACAAGTCCATACTGCAAACAGGTAGTAGAACCAAGCCCCACTCCGTATTTAGCACTATTAAATTATGACACCAAAGAAACACATGTAGTTACCAGCTAACATTGTATTTAACAAAAAGGCTGAAAACAGGAATGCCTCTTGTGTTCGGACCTGGTGTCAGAAGAACGAGGGATGATGTGTGGAAGACCAAACTAAAATGAGTCAAGCAAAGTCAATGTGATTCTGCAAATCTCACTAGTTCAGGATAGGTAGCCCAGGGACATCTATGGTGACAGCTACTGTGAGCTGGTGGTCACCAAAGAGACCCTTGCTCTTCTGAAGCTGTCATTACCTGAAGACGCATGCTGAAGAAGAGTAAGCATTTAAGCCTGGCTGGAAACAAAAGATGTGAGAGGCTCAACGACTCCTCTTTCATGTAGTCAAGGTGTCCACATTGCCTAACTCAGAAGCATGCAGAACAGAGATGCTAAATGAAGCAAAACTCTGCCATCACCTTTTCTCAGAAGACAGGATTCATCTCACCAAACTGTGAACACTTAAAAGCCAGATGTTGCCACAGCTCTCTCAGTAACTGGCAGCACAGGCAGCAGCTTTCAGAGGCGACTCACCCCAGAAAGCATCTCGTGCACGTCATCAGGAAATAGGCCTGGATAACTCACCTGGCCTCAACACCAATGTCCTAGGAGGCTAAACTTCAGAGCGAGGAATCCCACCTGCAGAAGCTCCCCTCAACCTGCCAGCTCAGGGTACATCTGCTCTCACCCCACTCTGCTCTGCAGTGGTCAGCAGCGGCAGGTCCTGCCCCAGCCCCAGCTCTGCCCTCTGCCTGCAGGGCCGGCTGGAGGAAGGTGAAATACAGGATCTTCCTGCTCACTCCACCGAGAGGAAGGACGAAGAGCTCCGAAGGTTAAATTGAAAAGAGAAAAGCCACAAGAAGGCAGAAGGGGCTTAGGTGGAGCAACTCAGGAGCTGGAGGGAAGGTGATGGATAACGGGTATAAAAAATGGGGTAACAGAACTGATTTGGAGGTGCAGGGGAGGAGTGAATGAATTGCTCACCAAAGGCAAGGGTAGAGGCTGTGCCTCACAAAGAGGTGCTCAAAGCACTCTGTGGAGGAAAAGCCATATCCAGCCACAACTGCTCCACTCTGAGCACCAAGGCATGAATATATTTGGGCCCAGATTCTTTCCTGAGCTAACTCCGCAGTGATACCAGAAATTATGCAAGTTAAGATGCATGTGTCTTATGAAAATGATGCAATAATCAGTGTCTACAGTTCAATTATGAGATAATTAATTTTAATTGCATATTACATTCTCATTGAATTAAAAGATTTGAAGAGTTTGACTATTTTTATATTCCCCTTGCAATACATTTTGTAGTCTGTGCTATTTAGAGACAGAAAATTGCAACTATTTTAAAAACACGACAATGACTTTCACCTCCCTGAGGGAAATCCTGAATTATTACCTTTGATGGCATCAGGGTTTCATCCTTACTCTGTTAGCTTTGCTTTCCACCTTGAGTTCCCAAGACTGATGCAAAAAACACTCGCTGTTTATTAGGTGAGAGGAAATTCTGTCTTTTTTAGAATTTTTTTCTTCACCAGAAAAGTTTTGAAATAAAAACTTTCTTTTTGTCACATCTTCTTGGTGCCACCCATTCAGCAGGAGCGTTGGCTGGGCCCTTGGTCACCTCCCTCCCAGGGGAACGGGCTGACGTCCTGCCCAGTGCAGCAAGGGGCAGCCCAGCTGCTCATATGAGCCCATACGCATGGGTTGCACCTCTCTGCGGCTGCAGCAGCTCCATTCCTGCCTTCAGCATCACTTCAGCAGCTGCAAGGGAGGGTGACCGAGGTCGGACATTGCCCCATGCGGCAGAGACATGTTTTGCCTGTTCTGATTTTCCATTTTTCAGCTCCCGCCAGCAGCGGAGCATTGAGCGAAATGTCCCTGCTATAGCCCTCGACAATTCATCGTAATAAGTCGCCGGCTGAATTGCACCTTGTGGTCCCACTGTGAGGGAACAAATCACCAACTTCTCCAATTGTTCAAATATCTTCTCAAATAGTTGCTGAATAAGTCATGCCAGTAATCGGCAGTTTGTAACTTCCCATCCAGCAGTTTGCAGCAGATATTCAAGACCCGGCCTTTGAAGCTGACTGGGTTTTGGCTGGCTGTGGAGGCTATAGGGTAAGTTCCTAGGGATTAGGAGGCTCTGCTTTTGCAAAGGACAAAGTAAGAGCTTTCTGAATTGGCCTTCAGCAGTGAAAAGATAGCATTTTCTGTGCCACAAGAAGTTCCAAAGAGGAATGAGGAGGGAGAGCAGAGACATCTACGCTAGACCCTCACCATCGCTTTTCAGGGTGCAATACTGAAATATTCTCCTGGTCTGACCCCAGTGTGCCTGCCTTTCCCAGTCAGATCACCCATCTCCAAGCATTCAGGAGGCCAATCCTCACTCAGCCAGGCACCAGTGCTGGCTGCAGGGGATGGTGGTGGGGACACCTTCCCATAGGCAAGAAGGGACAGACCCTGTGAGCCCCAAATGGCCAGCCAAAGAGGCTCTGTGATCGCCTGACATGAAATGCAAGGCACCGGGGATGTAGAAAGGAAAGAATACAAACTGGGTTTGCAAGCATATCCCCAGTTTCATGCTTAAATACATAACCTTGCCCATGCAGAAGGTTTTTTCTAGCATTAATGTCCCCCCGTGCCCATCCTTTTGTGCAAAAGAGGTGAGCAAAGCTGCAGAAATCTCACCAAATGCCAACATTTATGCTTCGTCTTTCCTCAGATAATTTTTTAGACTCCAAGAATAAGTGATGACAAGTTTTATACATATTTCTAATATATTCCTACCTTATACCCCTCATGTCTCAACCTTTTCTTTCCTAGTCTTTCTTGCTCTTGCATGTTTTATTCTGACTGGAAGACTGAAGGTGTGAAGGTATTGATTACACATCTCTTTCTGACACACCGCAAAATATGCCATCTCCCATCTTCACACCGGTGACTGGCTTACATGGCAGGTTTCTTCTCTATATATAAAACACATCAAAATTGTATTACATGCTGCTGTTGTTTTTAATAGAAATATTATCCAACTCACCCAAGTTTTCTTCAGGAGATTTTTTTCATTTCACTTAATGCCTAACCTTCTTGGGTTTTGACAGGTATACAAATCTTCCCGGAGGCTGCTGTTCCTGAGCTCGTTGTTGTTGTCTGTGTTAAAAGTCTTTTATCCTGAGATCAGCGGTCCCGGGGATGAGAGCAAGCGATTAAGTTCTGCAATGTACCTTGCAAGTAAGGACCAATCATTTATTACTTAGCCGTGTCTGGAGTCTCTAAACGAAGGCTTACCCAGTTCAATAAGTGGTGGAACAAAGGCTACTCTGGCATGAAGGCTGTTTATATTTCACGGGGGATTCTTTTTCTTTTTTTTTTTTTTTTGATCATTTTTGCTTAAACCATTGGAGGGCCTTGGAAGTGCGTTACTGCAATTCCCCTGCCGGTCCATCTCGCAGAGCTGTCCTAAAGCTGCAAGGCACGCGTGTCTACATATCATCACACAGAACAGCCCTGCGTGAAACGGGGCGCTTAAACAATAGCAAGGGGCTTTTTATGCAATACAAAAATATATTAAAAATACATAATGTAACTTGTCTTAATATACTTTTCTGAGTCTAAAAATATGCCAGACCAAAAGAAACATATTTACATAAAAAGCAGACAAGGTCAAATAACAAAGAAAGCCCTTAATTAGTTGTAATCAACTTTAATTTGCATACCGTATATAATTCCTAAATGATTGTTAATAATAACTTTATATAATGGACTTCCAATTTTCATGAAAATGGCACATTTTGATAAGCAGACACAAAACCCTAGTACTAATAAGGTTTAATTTGCATACATTAGACTGATTATCCAAACAAAAGGATTACAGTATTACTTCTCCATACCTTTATGTCCTTATTATGCACATTTATTAACTTCACAAAAGCTAGCTGTTAGTGACAAACAATAGCCGTGGCTGGAAGAGAAATCTACAGTGTGAATAAAGTGCATTTTAATGCTAAGGAGCAAAGTTTATACCACATAAATGTTTTGTTTAACTCTTTCCTTTGCAAAAGGCATTATGGTCTGTAAGGCAGGCACTATTAGATGGATAAATCACTTATTTATTATGTGATTTTTTTGTAAAGAATAGATTTTCTGTAAAAATTGTAAGTTGCTTGTGCTCCCAGTTTCCCGATGTGAAGTTAAAAAACATGGATGGTGCCTGAACATATCAGGAACAGTGTTTACAATCACAGGATTAAGCTGTTAACTCATGTGATTCCAGGGCACAGTGTTAATAAATATATTGCCACAAGCTTCGTTTTCACAGCATAAATAATAATACAGGTGGCAATGACTGTTCCTAAGGGTATTACATATACCCTGCAATTAAAGTGTGAGCAAAGGGGAGGGAAAAAAAAAATCAGTAGTAGATCTGGTGTCTGAAGCAAATGATGCTCACAAGGGGCTGAGAAGAAAGCCAATAGATGTGAAGCTTAAATTGAATGCCACCCTGGAGCTCCCTCGGTGCTGTGACACGGGGCTGCGCTGATATGCAACGGTGACAGTGATGTGAGAAGATGATGTTGTCTCTGCTGCATTTGGCACCCCTCTGGTGAGACTCACCACCTTCCAACAGAAACGCTGCTTTTGGAGGTATGTCATCAGCCCACATGTTTTGATACTCCATGGACCAGCTGGCTCCTTAGGGAAGGCTGCTACAGTTGTCATGAACCTTGAGTGACTTCTCAGGGGTAAATTGTTTCTTGCAGCATTTTTGACCAAGATCTCCATGTCTACATGCAACCAGTTTGCTTGACACATCAGAGCAACCCAGACCAGTTTTTAATGTTAGATGCCATCCAGATGATCCCCTGAATACACAGAGAGCATCTGGCAAGGTTACCAAGTACTGACGACAGACTAGTTTTTTTCAGCATCATTTCCATTCAACCACTTTGCAAAGAGCTGTAGGAACCACTGTGGGTTTTTTCACCTGTGCAGCTCAAGGCTGCTGACTTCTGGCTCAGTCCTGGTCAGTGCCACAGGGTCAAAGCCCAGGGTCCTTCCCCCAGCAGGAGCCCAAGGATTTTGTTGGGAAGTTGTGAATGAATAAGGGCCTGATGGTGCAGCCAAGGGTCCCTAACTGTGAAACTGCTACTGGGGGAGTGTTGAACAAAGACCACATGCATTTGTTGGTCTGGAACAGCTGGTGGGGAAAACGCATTTCGGAGGGTGTAATATACATAAGAACCTTTAAATCTACACAGAAACTTAGACAGATCAGCCTTTTGCCATAAACATCGGTGATATTTACCATGACATTTACTGTATTTGAGCTCTGCTATAAAGTTATTGATGTTTCAAAAGGTGCCCAATATGCTTTTCTTCCAAGGAGACCCCAGAGAGAATGAACAGCCAAGGAGAAGTCTCTGGAGCCATGCTTCTGGACCAGCAGTTTATGAATCAACCCCAGTTCATTCTAAAATATTTTCAGAATAAACACACCCAGAAGATTTAACAAGGTGTTCAAAGTGGCACAGCCACCAAATCCTACTGACATCCAGATGGACTTGGGCTCCTAAAAACACTGTTGAAAACAAGACTTGGTATCCTGCATCATTTAGGCATTCTTAAAGTTATGCCAGGTCATGAAGCAGATTGAGTTTTGCATAGCATTTAGGCTAGTCAAAAAGCTTACACTGACTGAACATGGATTTTTATTTTTTTTAATCAGAATGAAAATATAAACCTGATTTGCTTTTTCCTACCAAATCATAACCCTGTTTCCATTGAATCCTATTGGGCTTGATCTGATCTCACTTCCCTGACCGATAAGCGTTATGCATGACTCAATAAGGTTGCCTTTGGATCCAGACTGCAGCTGTCAGTCTGTAAATAAGAACATTTTCCTAAGTTCCTACTGCTGTATTCATATTCTTCCCCTTCGTAGCGCTTCATCGCAATTCAGTGAGGTGTGCCTGATTCTCCCTGGAGGCTCATTCCTTTTGTTTTCCTTTACAAAAACTGGTAACAGCCAAGGAAATGTCTTCTGCCTGGTTCAGCTCCCTGATCCCCAGTCTATCTTCCTGCTATGTACTGCAGAAAGAGAGAGGGAAAAAAAATAAAAGAGTATTTCATTTTACAGGATAAGGAATTAGAATAAGCGTAAATGATCGTCCAGTTATTCTCACCTGTAAATTTGCATTCAGTGAAGGAGGAGGACATGCACTACCTTTCCAAGAGATGGGTCCATGGAAAAGCCTCTGACACATAGCAAGTTTTAAAAATCAAACGCCATGTTCAGTTTTAGAAATCCCGAGGACATCCAGAATCCTCCAGGCATTTTGACAGTATTAGAACAAAACCAAAACAAACATCAAAACCAGAATAAAGACAAACCATTCCATCTAGCTCATTTTCAAAGGGATGAAAAATGACATTTTCCTGAGCATTGCTATACAAAACGGATGATAGCACACCCTCTGCTGAAGGAAAGACCTCAGCTCACCTGAAAGCCCAGCCAAAATCTTTACCTATTTGTGCTGTGATTGTCTGGATTGCAACACAAAAATCATCATACAAATGTGCTTTCATTCATGAGAAAACCCCACTGACTTGAGGAATGAAAGGTTATGCGTAAGGGTTATAACACAGGAACATTAATTTAGTTAAATCCAACGTCTTTTGTTTAAAGTTAGTTTTTCTGTGGTTCCATAATATTATTTTTAGTTTTCAAGAACGGAAACAATAGCTGAGCTCTGTAAGTGCCAAGTCTTTTTCAAGGTTTTATAAAAAGCTAAAAGACAAGAAGGTGCATTGATTCCAAATAATAACTTATACCCTGTGATTTCAAGATTTTACAATCCATGCGCATGACTGGAAACATCTGTCTATAGAAGTTCCTAAGAATTATGTATGAAGGGGAAAACTTAAAACACATATTTTTTTTAATTTTATTTTTGAATGGAAAACTTCAAATCAACAGTCCAACAAATTGCAGCTGTTGGAATTGCTGAGCCAATTTACAATCAAATTGAATTTTTTTCCATTAAGAAAAACCCTTCGAATTCGGAAGGAAGCACTCTGCTCCCTACCAACCCACTCACACTTTTCTGTAACATCACACACACCCGCGGTCCCAGCTATCATGTTCTTCAGGTGCATAACTAGTGTTAGCACAGACATTTTTAAGAATACATCTCCGTTCTTAATTACTGCAGAACATCAGATTTTCCTCATTTTTGTCTTCCCATTTCAGTCCACTTCACTTTACCAGTCTAATTCATAACCCTGCCTGAATTGGGTACCTTGGAAGAAACTCTTCCATCTATTCACTTCTGCAGCCTTTGCTGCTATTTCCTGCGTTATCAATTGACTGTCCCCAGCGCAGTTTAGGAGATCTCTACTTTGCGTCTCTCTCAACGGTGTTACGCTTGAGAGACAGCAAGTTCATTCACACCTCAGCACTGACACAACACAGTTCATTTCCGTAACACATCCCTTTTCCTACAGAGCACCACAGAGTACTTTGAATCTTACATTAAAAGAGATGCAGAATATTAAACAGCTAAAAATGGATGCTGTACCAGAATAGATCCTTTGACGATCTGACCTGCATCCAGCTGTGATTTGTAGCAGGGGTGCTCCATATAAAGGTGCCAACACCAAAAAAAGTGATGAGAAGCACTGACAGACAGCCTCCTAATGTAAGGCCATTGAAGAATTTTCTCTGTGTCCGTGAGCATCAGCCTGCTCCAGGAAAAATGCCCATTCCCTTCTGTGAAATGCAGATTTTTCCTAACCAAACATTTTTTTTTTAAATCTTTATAAGACAGCAGCACTCCCTAAGTGACAGCCAGAGGCAATGATGTCCACAGATGTTGAAAATATTAATAATAAATATGGTTTTAAGGTCAGATTGGTTGAGGGGAATGGTCCAGCACGGCTTTGCAGACAGTTTGCTGGGTCTTCCCTCTATTACCCTGTTTCACTTCAGCCATGCTTCTGGATCAAACAACCCTGATCTCATGGGTAACATCACCCAGGCGAGGAAACACCAGACCAGCTCCAGCTCATGCCCTTCTTCGGATCATTTTGATTCCTGCTCTGTCCCTGCGCGGCTGCATTTACTGAAATAGAACGTAGCACTACATGAAGGTCACACCAGAGCTAGTCAAAGAGGGTGAAAAATGTCCTTTGCTCATCGAACGCTCATTTGAATTTTTAATGGCTTTGCTTCAGCTATGTTCACACCCCCTCTGCAGCTAGTAGAGTGATCGCATTTCAGCGGTACGAATGCTTGCAGAAAACCCGTGTCGAGAGTTGCCCACGGATGCGCTGAGGAGACCCAGCTGTTACATTCACACACACACACCCCTATTTGCACAACCGGTGTGTTGCTGGCGCAACAGGCGGGTAATGCAATTGATACCAGGGGGTTTATTTGACCAACTACAGCTAAACAGCGGAAACCATTTGCAGTCAAGCCCTTCTGTTACTCATTTAAAGAAACCGCTGAAGCATTTGAGATAACAAATACATTTGAGAAAACGATGCTCTTGCTCATGGATATTCCACGAGCAGAAGAGAACACGTTTGACAAATCATTTGTTATGAAGCCTGTGCTTGCTTCTAGTCAGCACATACAAAAGAAAATAACACAGAAAGTATAATGTTAAATTAGCCTATGATCATAGTTTTAATTTTTTTAGACCACTGCACCTTAATGTGTTAATAATTTCACTGAGTTTCTGAGGATTACTGCAAGAAAGTCACTTGAAAGCCACTATCCATGGGTATTCTAGGGTCAGAAGAACTGTATCTCCATCCATCACCCAATCTCCTGGAAGACACAGTTGTAGGGCTGCAGGATGCAGAACTCCACCCGGTTACTCTTGTATTTAGTCACACGATTTACATTAGGTGAAAACAGGTCTTCCAGAAATGCATTGGTCTGGATTTGAAGCCACACGATGCCAGGGAATCCACTGCTTCCTTGTAGAAACACCGCTGCAGTCAGCAAGGACAGCCGGAGCTTGTGGAGGTGTGGGGAAGCTGAGATCCTTGGGAGAGGACACACATGGGAAGGGGATGGAGAGGAAAAATGGGAAAGTCAGGGGGCCCCCAGGTAAATCTAAAAGCCTAGAAAAGGCCTTTGGAGGACTCTAAGGACTCAAGATGACAACATGATGGGACAGGAAGCTGACAAAAGGGAGAGAGACGGTACTGATGGCATCCCAGCCTCAACCAGCAAACCACCAGCCCTGACAGGATTTCATGACGCCGGGCACTTAGGAACAAATACAAAGCTATAAACAATAAAAAGAGAGAGCTGTGAAGTACCAATAAGATCAGTGACCTGGAGGAGATGGCATGCCAGCAAAGGACACACACGCCTGTGCCCAGCCCCAGCTCTCAAAGCCAAACCTGAGGCACGAAGGAGAGGAAGGCACGTGGCCTCCAGGAGGGAGAGCGGGCTGTGGAGGGGTTGCACTGCCTAGCTGCATGCCTAGCTCTGTTTTTCCAAATCACTTCCAGGAACATTGGCTTGGTGACAAGGCTTAAGGAATAAATAAGTTAAATGCAATAACTAAATCCAACAGTTATTGCCGGGGACTGGATTTCTGAGAGACATCACCGGGCTCATGGTCATGCAAAAAAAGTGAGCTGGGAGTGTTTCTGGAGTGTGGCCCAGCAGAGAAGTTTTGAGTTAGTAGAAGTGGGGAAAGAGCAGAAGAGAAATAAAGGGGAGACATATTCACCTAAAGCTAACTGCTGTCCTCTATCTGTGACAAAAACAGTGTTAACAGAAAAACAAACCACCAAGCAATTAAAAAAATAATGACAACTGAATTAAAAAAAAAAAAAAAGTATTTAGAAAATACTTTTTTGACTTAAATCTATGGAATGAGGCCCAGATTCTGCCCACACAGGCTAAATATTAAGTGTAGGAGTAATTATGCCAGTCAGTCCTGATGTCAGTCCTCTGTCCAGACGCAAGTTAATACAGAAATCGCTCCCTAAGGTAGCTCCGAAACCAAAGTGAGCAACAAAAGCTAGGGCTGCTTCGCAGACAGAAAAGCAGTGGCACTGCACGCCGCTGTGTCCAAGCCAAACTGAGCCCTGCCAGTCCAGGTAGCTGTGAAGTGAGGATGTGGCTACACACACCGCAGCTGACCTCCTGCCCGCTCGCCTGGGGGGAGCTCCCTCCGTTCTCCCCTTGGGCAGGTGCTGCAGCCTCACGTCCAGGGGCGCAGGCCACGGGAATGATGAAAATGGCTGATGGGAGTCCTAGGAAAGCAATACTCGCAAAATGAGGTTTTCTCTTGGATGTGAACTCAAAGGTGCTTAAGTCCAACACTACTCTGCAAAGCAATTTTGGTGCGGTGCCCCAGTGATGGCTGCTGGGTGTAGATTATTCAACGTTTAAATTAGCAATCTGCAATAAGGGGATGATATTTATCCTGCCTTAAATGAGAAGGTGGTTAAGCCATTGAACTCAGAGGTGTGTTCAGGTGATCCAGTGACTTGGCAGAGCCCCAGGGAACACACGGAGATGCTGCTTCTCCCCCAGCTGTCGGACGGTGGCTGTAGGGGATGTGGAGCTGCGCTGTGATCCCTCATTACTGTCTGCTAGTCTTTAGCCATTTTAACTTTTTTAAGTGATTAACAAGACCCTTGCAGAAGAAGCGAGCGAGGTTGCTTCTATGGTAGTTCTGGTGGTGCAATCAAAGGTCATCTCCGCCCGTCTCCAGGCTCAGGACAACTGTGCAAAGTCAGGGCTGTGCCCAGGAGAGGTTTTGGAACAACATTCTCCATAAAGGTGAAAAATATATCTTAAATATGAATTGAGATAACAATGCCATGAGGCTCGCGAGGGGAGTCGTGCCAGTTCTTCACATCTGAACGACACACCAGGCATTTCTCCACTGCCTGGTACCAAGGGAGAACGGGCACCTTGCCTTCCCCATGCCCAGCTCTAGTGCTTTTGGGGTGGGGGGGAGGAACTGCGACTAAATCGCCCGTGTAGAAGCCCGATGGTCTGTGTTTCACTCTCCGGCATGCCCGGGTGTGCGGCTCTTCAGGCTCTGCCCTTCTCTGCCGCTGGCCCCGGGTTAGCCAGGGGGGCTGTGGCTCCTCCAGCAAAGAGCCGGGTGCAGGCTGGGGGCCAGGGCGCACGGCACGTCGAGGGAAGGGGAGGAAACCCCAGAGAAACCCGGGAGGACAGGTAGAGGAAACGCAGTTTCTGTACCTCCTCCCTACGAGCCCTTTTCCCCATGAAGTAAATAGTGATATAACAAGCACTGGAGGATTTTAAGTAGCTGTTATCGTTTTCTCCTCCATTGCAAAGCGAGGGGGGGGGGGGGGGAACCCCCCCCCNNNGGGGGGGGGGAAACCCCCATCTGGTGTTAAAGCCCAGCTATGGGCTGCGCCTCCCGCTGCAGCTCCACCCATGCGCGGGGCTCGCAGGGAGCGAGGACCCACCGGAGGGGTCCCCGACTTCAGCAGCTGCAACGTGGGCTGCGGGATGCACCGGGCAGGGGATGGGCACAGACTGCTTAGGGACTTCAAGCTGTCGTTTCCTCAGTCGGTGACAAACTTGTGCCCGTGGTGGCCGCCGCAGAGAGGGGACCTCCTCTCCAGCCAAGGCGGCCGCTGTTCCCTTGCCAAGGTTAAAACAATCTCGCACTGAGCCTTGAACCGATTCTGCACGTTTTCAACCGCTTCGGCTGAAACCGAGCTTATCCCTATCTCCGCCCTAAGATCAAACACCTTTCCCCAAGCATGAGAGCGAACTGCCATTTTGCAGCCGTGTCTCCTCGCAAGGATGGTTTCTGCGGGGGGAAGCGGTTCGGACGACGGGGCGGTGTGTAACGAGAAAGGAAGATATAAAAGCGGGGGGGAGGAGGAGGGAAAAAAACCTCAGACCCTCCTGGAAACAGGGGGCCCGGGGCCGCCGGAGCGTGGGGCAGGCCCGGCAGGAGGGGGTGGGCTTGTGCGGGAGCCGCCGCGGGCAGCCGTCGGGCGGGGAGACGGCGAGGGGCCAGCCCGACCCGGCCCGGGCCGTGGGGTGTGTGTCCGCGGGGCCCTGGGCGCAGGGTTCCCCCCGCGGCCGCTCCTGCGGTGGGAAGCGGCGGTTTGCAAGGGAGGGCAGGTGGCCCCGGGTGGCCGGTCCCCGGCCGGGTCGCCAGCGCCGTTATCGTCCCTCCCGTGCTCCCCCGCCGTCCCGCTCCCCGGCCGGGCCGGAGCGGCGGTGGATGCGGAGGGCCGCGGAGGCCGGTCCCCGGAGCCAAACCCACCGCGGAGGCCCCGGGTGCGCGGAGCCGGAGCGGGGATATTGTTACGGCAGCGGCAGCCGGGGGTGTTAATCGGGGCTGGCTGGAGTGAAAAGAGGCAAATATTTCCGTTTGTGCCCTCCTGCCTCTCTCAGCACCGGCTGTCAGTCCCCGGGGTTGTTATCCGTGCAAGGCATCAGTTTGTTTGGCTGAGCTCAGCAAGGTTTTCTTCCCCGAGCAGAACTATAATTGCTATAATTCTACTGTATCATTTGGATCATTGCAGTATTGTTGTTTTCGCTCTCTCGTTCTCTCCCCCTAACACTGCAATAACGCGCTCCAGTGTTAAATTAGCAG
>VYXH01000095.1:0-10859 GCA_013397275.1 Burhinus bistriatus | reverse complement strand
GAGGGATAGCCACATGATCCGCGTCCCACATGACACAGAAAGAAACTGGTGGCAGTAGCCAGCCCTGCGAAACGTCATTTTTTCCTCCGTCAAAGCAGAGCGGCAGAATACCCCATCCCTCCCCTTCAACCAGCTTTACGAATGTCAGGGCAGAGGCAGCTACAGATGTGACTATACTCCGTGGTTTCCAGTATGACTGGCACCTTCTTAGGGCTGCCTTCGCTTGGGATTACAAACAGAGAAAGGATGAGACCGGCGCCTCTGGGATTATGCTTTGGAGCAGGTACGTGGATGTATAGGTGCTGTGCTGACCAGTGCTGTGGCTAAAGGGTTAGTTCTCTTTACAGAGACAAGCGAGATGATCTTTTCCAGTAATTTGTCTTCTGTGTATTTACTTACGCGCATTTAAAATCCTTGGGTTTTCGCAAGGAGGACTCATTCCTCAGGAGCAAATGCCCTGTTGGGCTTGAATTTTAAGCTGATTCTGCTGAAAGTACAGAGGCATGTAGAATTACTGCAGAATAACAATGTATATTTTCTGCAGAAATCTACATTCTGTATATCTATATTGTTTATTTTTAAATTATGCCACTTATTTGTCTTAAAGCAATCACCTGACATGATCAGTTTGATGAAAGCAGAAAATTACTTTTACTGAGATGGAGCAGACCAATCTGCCCATCTGGGTTTTTTTTTCTCTCTAGATACATTCAAACAGCTTTTTCCTTCCTTGTGTTACTGCACTAAAACAGATGCTTTTGTATTTTTCAGTCATTAATTTGAAATCATCCTTTCTGAAAACGTTGTCTCCCTTTTTTGTGTGTGGGAACCTGGATGCAGCTACTTGGGGAAATACCACAGTCATAGTAATCTTTGCTTGTCTATAGCCAGCAGAGGCAAGAAGGCTATTCTGTTTTTGCTAATTCAGGCACATACTCTCTAAGAATGCATAGCAATATTTTTCATTTATCCAGCTGGCTTCCAGCATGTCAAACAGTATGTTGGCTCCACGGAGTAGTGGAGAAATAAAACTGCCTTCTGCTTTCAAAAGGCTATTTGTGTGTATGAGGCAGGATTCATAGCCAATTCTTTCTGGCAAAGATTTTCAAATGTGGTTCTTGAAGATTTGTTGTTAAAGTCACTGTTAATCACTTAAACAAGAGTCTTGATTTGCAGAAAAATTGGATGCCAACCCAGAGGCATCCTTAAAAGCTAATCTTTATTTGGGTGTCTAAATATGGATTTTGGAAGCTTGATTTATGAGTTTATTTTAAACATCCTGGTCTCAGATGAGTCAGTAAGAGGAGGAATTTCTATACCTTAGACACATTTGGGGAGCTCTGCTCCTTAGCTTAAAGTAAGAGCTTGCAGACTCTTACTCCCCCGCAGTTCTCTTGTGAAGCCTCTGTTGGCAAAGCTGTGCAGTGCAATTCCCTCATCTGGGTCACACCATATGATCTCCATCTGCATTTTCCTTTGTAGCCCCACCAGGCAACCTCCCTCAGGCGTTTAACAATTTAGAGAGCAATTTCAATCAGACAATGCAGAATAACCCCCTAACATCCTCAAGTAGAGTCTGCTCACACTCCCCACCACAAACACAGTTCTCCCAGCACCAAAACATGATGCAGTGCTTGAGAGTTTGGGATTTCTCCATTCGGGCAACTTCCATCATTCCCTAGTCTTTCCCTCTGACAGACAGCCAACACAGTTCTTGCAACAGGCACCCTGTCCAAGAAGGTATCACCAGTTTAGGGGTTATCAGCAGGCCAGCATCTTGCCTCAGTGGCTTTCTCTAGCCTGCTTTTGTCCTCCCTGAGCCTAGCTCAGCTGAGACTTCCTTTCCAACAATCATCTTTGCACCAGGCATTTCCAACCTAACTATAGGGCTTTGCATGGCCTTCAGCCCTCCCTGCTTCTCCAGCAAAGTTAGTATAGGAAGACTGCAAAATGCTGTCACTAATGGCCATATCCTCTGAAGAAGGCCCATGGGAACATTCTCCTACTGCTCATTCAGGTCTCCTCCTCTTATTCCTACCAAGTAAGTCTTCCTGGAAGCATCTTCCAGTCCCTGGCAACTCTATCCCTGGCATGATTATTAGCCACCAGTGCCACCCCTCTCTCTGTCACTATGTCTGGCACAAGTGACTTGTGTCGTGTGAGCACTAGGTCCACGTTACTGAAAAGGGTCAAGAGCCATATGACAGGCCCTCTCACATCCCAGCACAAATGTTTGTACAAGTGCAAAAATCCTGTTACCATATTAACTTCTTGCTTACTGAGAAAGAAGCTTTCACAAGATTTAGTATCAATAATTCATTTCTATATGACCTTTGCATATAGAAGCAACAAAAAAACACTCTAAGATTCTCCTAGGAGAACTTGTGCTCGCTGCTAGTGAGAGGGTGAGCTAATCTGCTGGAGTCCTCACTGAAGCTGCTGGCATATTTTCCCTGCGGGGGAGAGGACACTCGGCGGGGAAAGGGTGAGAATTTCCAAGAGATGGGCAGAGAAATCAGCCATGCCTGAGATTCACCACAGCTTAGCTGTCAACACCCACCGTGACAAACCAGCCCTGGTAAGCACTGTGTTCCTCACGTCAAGCAGAAGAGCGTGCTGTGTTGTGGGCAATGCCTGGCACTGCCAAAACTGAACTTAAGCGTGTGGGAGAGAGCATCTATTTTTTTACTTTTTAATCAGGAAAGGGTCCAGCCTAGCTGTGTCCAAGGACAGACTCAATCCCTATTAAGGAAAGCAAACAGCCTGCAAAGGTGTATTTCCACTTTCTCCACACTCTTCTTGGACAACTCCAGTAGGTGAAGGCTATTTTGACAGCAGAGCTGGAAATGAGGTTGATCCCTCTTCTCCCCACTCCCACTTTTTCATGCCCCCACAGTCACACTGTGCTCAGGTCTGGGTTCTGCCATCGTTTTTAGATCAGTGCTAATATAGAGTTTTGCCTACTAGTCACAGCAGTAGGAGGGTAAAATAAAGCTCCGAGATGCTTAAAACTCTGTAGGTCTTTCCTTTGAGGAAGAGGAGTTACATCTGTAATAGGAGACTCTTAACCACCGTGTACCTGTTTGTAAACAGCGTGTGGCACTCATTATGCTCATGAGGTAGTAGCCAGAGCACCGTGCTGTTTGTGTCTCCAATGATTAGCCAGACCAGGCCATGGGTAAAAGCAGAGGAGACAGATGGAAGAATCAGGCTGTCAAAAGGTCATGGCAAACCGAACAATTCCTTCAGCACAGTCCCGGTCTGTGGAAGGAAGGCTGTGTACTCCCTGGGCCATACAGGTGACCCTACCCCAGAGACAGTGGAGGATTAATTTCTCACTGTAGGTGACCCTGCCTATCTCTCCAGGAAGGTCATCCTCTCTACAGATCTGAGGGTTGCAAACCTGGCGTGTGCTTCAGCATGGCCTTGGCTGATGAAGTTACACCTGTTCCCTCACTCTGCAGATGCCAGTGAGGTGAGGGTGTCTATCTGGGCAGCAGTGAGCACAAATCTGGCTCATATTTTACCACTGTCTGTCCCTGAATCAGAGCGTGATGTTGGGTATAAGTGGGTATTGTAAGGGTTCTTTCCCACTGCCAGCAGAGAATAAATGTACTCTTAGGATTTATGTGCATGAACAAATTACTATGTCTTAGCAACTGGTCTCAGGTTAATAGAGCTACAGTAACTTCTTATATGTCAGTCTTAACCCACCATAAATACATGAGAAAAATTCATTGACTTCAAATGCAGGAAAAAGCCATTATTCCCAGAACCTTTAACATCACGATGATCTTCAAGAGATAGCACAGCCTCTTAGGAAGACTCAGTAACTTGTGACTTATGCATGTTTTTGAACCCTGAATGTTCATCAAAATCATGGCCATGGATTTGCGCTGGGCTAGGCCTCAGACCCAGTGCTACAGGTCTGCAGTCAGAGTAGTTACTCCAGATGTGAGCTGACAGATCCAAAAGCAATAGACAGACTCTGTTCTTGGCCTAGTTAGCTACTGCACAGCTCACCACTTACGAAGCTCAGTTAAAGGGATAGAGGTGAAAAAGGACTCTTCCTCAGGCAAGCACTACAAGAAATATAAATTGGCCCCAATCCCAGTAAGTGTTGCAGTATTATATCTTTGTTCTCAGCTTTAATACCTTGTTAAAATAGTCAGGAAAGAACAAGAAGAGTCAAGGAAGGTTGATGGCAAAGAGATTTTCTGGTTGCCTTTTCTTTCCTCAAGCACACAGCAGAAAAATTTTGTTCAGATTCATGTTCACGCAGTAGCCAAGTATAACATATATTCTTTAGATATGCTGGAAATTAAGAACATTTCCTTCCTTTTTTGTTTCCATCCATATTTACTGCTCCCACGACCTCACCCTGCAATACAGGTTAGGCTCTCAGATGCTGATATAGGATGCAGTAACGTTTATCGACTTACATCATCAGTACAGTTGAGAAGCCTTTATCGTAAGTTGAGCTGAAACCACATTGGCACCGAAAGCCTCATCCGCGAAACAACCTATCCACACTTCTAGTGGTGTCACCTTTAGCTACCCGTGCTGCAGAACAGGAATCTCCACCAGCTGGGTAGAGCCAGGCATCAGGCAACGGGGTATGAGATATGGGTACAGATCTCAAAAGTTTTATTGCATTCAAAACATTTTATTCTCCTGATAAAAGAGGGGCAGATGTTTTCCATCCCCATGCACTGGAATGCAGAGAGTGAGGAAGAGCACACTTCACCTCAAGAGATTTTCAGGCTTTGCTCAGAAGAGCTGCCCAGAGAATAGAAAAGCCTTCATAAGAGGAACAGGGCGAATAGCTGAGCATTTTTATGAGCACTAGACCAGAGAAAAGAACTGGCAGGGAATCTGTGTGCTTACAAAAGCATGTGTATCCGCATTCCTCCACTGGAAGCAGAAGTACTAAATGGCCTCAATATGCACACAGTCATCTCCGCATAGCAAGAAAACAGATAGAAGTTAAAAGACTCTGTGCTGTTCTATAAAAAGATTATTACATTGAAACAATGCACGCACAGGCTAGTTAATTTGAATTTAGGCAGGGATGAATGTCACCTCCTAGCATCTTACACCCAGACAAAAGCCCCCCCCCATTCTGATTCAATTTACTCCCACTTCTAATGTTGATTAAACTCAGTTAGATGAATCATTCCTCTTCCAGTCTGGCAGCTATTCCTGAGATATTCTTCAGAGAGAGAAGTTCATGGAGCAAACGACCAGCTTAATGCTTTTGAAATAATTTTCTGGGCCAAAGCTTGCTTGCTGTTTTGCAGTTATGATGCAGATAATAAAAAAGTCTGTCTGCTAGTGCTAGGTTAAGTAGTGTACAATGTTTCTTTAGATACCTTTTTAATCCTAAAAAACAGTGGTTAGGAAAAAAAGGTTATTCTTTTGATTAAACATTTTAAAAACCATTTACTGCATTCCTTTGCAAATCTTACTAGGTTTTACTCTTCCAAATTGCAATGGATGCTACATTTCTAGACAGGACAGTAAACATGCAAATACATAGTAACTATCCAATATGGGCTTTATGCAACAGCAGAGTAGATGTGGCAGTGATTTTATGAAGTTCTTGTGGCTCAAATACTTCATCTCTAAGTAACAGATCTCTTTTGGAGAGCGAGCAAGAATATGGTTCCTTTGCTGTCAACCCAAAGGAGTAACCCTGAAAATGGAGTGTTTGGGCCTTCGAACTGCAAATTAAGGTCCATAAACGAGGAACTGCTGCATCAGAAAATTCCTCTTTGATGGTTATGAGTCATTTCACATCTTTTTTTTCTTGTGCATATGCATAAGGTTTAGGGTTTTAAACAGAAATACAGGAAGTCCTTATACCAGTTTTAAATGGATTCTCCCTTCAAAAGAAAAAGTGAGATTTTTGACACTGCTGCATCCATGCAGACTCACAATTACTAGAAGATGTCCTTTCACTCAAATCAGTGTTATATAGGTTTAAAGAGAAAATCAAACAGAAGCAGTTTTGTTAAATAAAAACGTAATTAGGCCTCATATATTTGCTATGTGTAATTTTTACTTCTTGTGTTTCTAATACCTGCTGATTGACCTGCAAAACAGCGGGAAACTCAAGAGCTCACCACTATTTTTTTTATGGATCTGACATTTGCAAGTTGAAGAGTTCACTAACACTTAAACCATATTTCAATAAACAATGCAGCAAATGGGGACATTGGAATTGGAGATACATAATGTAGCAAGATACAGAATCACTAGTTATTTGCATCCTAGAGCCATACAGAGCGGTCCATACGCTGAGCTTTTCATGCTTGTGTTGCCTTTAGGTGCATTACTCATAATGCAGAAGTTTAAGACTCCTCTATAAAAAACAGACTTGCCCACAGAAAAAAAAGATATGCTGGGCCATAGACACTAAGGTTCTTAATGCTAAATCAAGGCATGATTCTGATCTCAGTGCCACCTAGGAAAAATAGGGTTGAATAGAGATCCTTTAACATAAAAGAAAATCAGCTTCTCGTCCACTAGAAGGAAAAATTTTCTATTACTAGGAATACAGGAATCTCAGAGCACATTGGTTAATCAGAGAGCATTTACTTTTTAAGAAAATAAAACAACTAATTGCTGTGCAACCAGAGCAATCCTATCCTCGGGGTAGTTAAAGTCCCTATTGTTGCGCTTACATTTTCACCTGGACCTTGCGGGCAGTGCGCTAAATGACTTTGAATTTTTCCAAGGAAGAAAGAATCACAAAATATAGTATTACTTGCACCTGTGTTTGGTGCCTTTTCTGTTTTACTCACAGTGAGGAAACCACCACCACCGGAGACACGTAACCAAATACTCTAGCTCTCAACACAAGCATATGGTCTCCGGTGAAGGGTGGCACACAGGAAGGCTTCTCCGGTTCAGGTGTTGCTCCCTCTGTTAGCACAGCTCCGACACGAGACAGCCGGACACATCTCTTGCCATTCTCCTTCCTCTGTAGGCACCCACCAGTTAGCTCTCCACGCTGGGGGTGTCGCGCACTGTTCCCTGCTGGGGCTGCTGAATTCCTGTCTTCTCAAAGGCATGTTTGCAGATAACCTGAGTTCTCCAGTAAACAGTGGTCAGGCTGACTTTTAGGCAGTATGCACCAGAAAAATGTACTATTTGAGTGCTACAACCCTGTAACTATTTTTGGGTTTGCCCAGCTGCATAACTAAATGTCTCAGGTCTGAACAGACACGGACAGCAGATTTGGCTCATCAGGAGAAATATCACGAGAACAGTGTTAGCAAGTCTGCATATTTTAACAGCTTAGGAAGGTCGTTTCATTCTTGTACCTCACTTCCACTCCTCTTCAATATTGGTCAAGAAATTTCATCTGGTTATTCTTGTGCAGCTGGCTATTTTTAAACGGCACATACTTCTGCATGGCAAGAAGGGAAATTAAGGAAGAAAATTAGCCCATAATGTTCTTTTCTATCTGGTTAATAGGCTCCACATGTATTATTCTATTACAGATAATTCTAACATGTAATTTAGCGGGTTGTACTGTCAATGCATCCTGCCACTCTGCCAGAGACAGCAGCCCAAATACCCTACAGACAGCTGATGATGGCAGGATATCTCCAGGGGAACAGATCCACCTGACGGAGGGTGGGGAAAGGCAAGCAGGAGTTGTTTGAGAAACCAGGAATCATCTGCCAGGCAAAACTACTAAGAAAAAGATGAAGGAAGGCAACTAAGGATGAGGGGAAAGCAAAGGCCAGGCTGGGCAGCACCCACAGCCCTCCAGCAGAAGATGGGACGAGGGGCATTGTATCATCTGCAGACGGTGCCCCTTGCAGGTGGTTGGCAACTCAACCACCATGACGCCCACTTCTGGGTCTCACTGCTGATGTCCCTGAATGTTATTTTGACAGGAGGGTGCCCTGCAAAATTCCTTGTTTAACACAACCCAGTCACTACTAGCCCCAAACTGCTTCAGCTACGAGTCCAACTTAACCTCAGTCATGCTGTCAGCCCCCAGACACTACCTGCATGCAAATGCTGCTAAAAAAGGCCAGCTGCTTTGGGAGTGGTGTTGCTGACTCACATGCTGACCCACTTCCCGATGATGCAGAGTCAGTGGCTGGGCACAGTGGGAGGCACGGAGGAGAGGCGCAGCAGGGTCCTGCGGCAGCCTGGCTGCAGCTACGCAGACTGACTGTGTCCACGCAGCTGTGCCGCGCTGCTCTCAAACGCACTTTGCATTTTCGAGCATGCTAAATTCATGCCTGTGCTGTGCAGCTGATTGTACATCAAGCCTGTTTATGTGAAAAACACAATGTTATATTAAGTGCAGCAAATGAAAACAGGGTCTAAAACACTAAAGGAAAAAAAATCTTCTCTAACCACATCAAGCAATTAATACATGTTTTCCTTTTCCACATCTGACCATTTTTTTGCGTTGCGTTATTGAAGATGACATGCAAAACAGTGCAAGGAGCAAGATCCCAAATTCATCCAGTGGCTTTGTGCTTTCAGGCTCCGCTCTGAGTAGGCAGACGAGAAGAAAGTAATTGGTGATAGATGAAGAGTTGGAGTAGGCAGAGCAAAAAGCATCAGCAAAACATTGAAAAAAAAACTCAGAAAGCAAAGCTGGGAATTTGGATCACTTGGAAAGCAGAGGAGAATGGTGATGGCTTTTTGAACTTGTTCATTCGGCTTCTGAGATGAACTTTTTAATCTTCTGGTCATTAATTGAATCGTGATTTATCTTGCACAGTATCAAGACTCTGGAGTTAAGCATTCACACAACATACCCAGAGAAACAGTCTTTTTTTTCCTAATGAGTAAGAGGCTTTGAATGTCAACACCATGATTGAAAAGACACTTTTTGGAGCATCAGCCCCTGGCAAGGTGCTTGTATATGCATAGCCACTAACATTAAGTATTTTTCCATTTTAACCCCGTGATAGGCTAGGCCCAACCCAACCATCTGGCTAAATCCAAGATTGGAAACTCTGTCTAGCGATATATCCATTCTTATCTCACTCCTCCTTAAAACAGGAGGTCATAGCTATCACATACCATGATGTGTACCATACTTACCATAAAAGGACCAGCTACTGTTTGATCCCAGAAGCTGCATTTCAGTGCTAGCTCAGAAATACACAGGTCATGCTAGCATCCAGGCAGGTGAAAAACACCATCTAAAAAGAAGATGGATTATTGATTGTGTTAGCGGTGGGAGTGGTGTTGGGAATCACATCGCATCTAGTGACAGTTCAACCAACACAACCCAAGGCTCCACTGCTGGAAATCAAAAGGCTCCCCCCACATCTCAGCTGCATGAGGACATTTACCTCCTCCAGAGCTTTCATTCTGAATCAAAACTCTGCTGCTGATAAAAAATCTTCTGCAAGTTTTGGGGGGAGGTTGTCGTGCCACCTTGTTCTCAGGGTGACAGAGGGAAATGCTACCTGTGATGGGGCAGGTAACTAACAAGGTAAGGACAGGCGGGGACAGCACTGATGTTCAGGATACACTCTTTAAGGTCCACAGTGTCCAACTCTTGATGAAAATTTCCTCACTGTGGAAGGGCTGAGGAGGAGTCACAGTGAGGCNATTTCTCTGAAGTCTACTACCTTAAGTAGTACGTATGCTACTTAAAATTATCTTGCACTGGTTAAGGTAGGTTTTTCACACATGCTCTTAAGTATGACCTTTTCTCTTCTCTCTTTATGCAGCCTGAGCAAAAGAGGTGGCCCTGTTTGCCCACAGCATGGATAACAGCAGCAGTCCTTTTCTTCTCCCTATCTTATTGCTCCTGCAGCAGAACAAGAGCTATCCCGAAACCCCCATCCCTCCTGCTGGCTGCGAGATCATGGAGTCACCCATAGGAGCCAGCTCAAGCAGGAACCACACCGTCTTGCACTATGAACTGAGGCCAGGGGAAATTGCAGCAGCCAGTGTGGTTTTGGGAGCACTGTGGCTGGTTTCCATCTTTGGAAACTCCCTCGTTTGCTTAGTGATCCACAGGAGCAGGAGGACACAATCTACCACTAACTATTTTGTTGTCTCCATGGCTTGTGCAGACCTTCTCATCAGCGTCATAAGCATGCCCTTCGTGCTGCTCCAGTTTACCTGGGACAGGTGGATGCTGGGGAATGTGATGTGCAAGCTGGTGAGGTACATACAGTACCTCATCCCTGGAGTCCAGGTATACGTGCTCCTCTCGATATGCGTGGATCGATTCTACACTATTGTCTACCCCCTGAGCTTCAAAGTGTCCCGGGAGAAAGCCAAGAAAATGATTCTGGCCTCTTGGCTGTTTAACGCTGTCTTTGCATCACCGGCTTTCTTTTTCTACGGCTCCAACAGTGACGACCACTGCAACTTTTTTCTCCCCAGTTCTTGGGAAGGAGTCGTCTACAGTGTCATCCACCTCTTGGTGGTGTTTTTGATCCCATCCATCCTCATTATCCTCTTCTACCAGAAAGTCATCAAGTACATTTGGAGAATAGGCACCGATGGCATGACTGTCAGGAGGACAATGAATATCGTCCCAAGAACAAAGGTGAAAACCATCAAGATGTTCTTAATGTTAAACTCGGTGTTTTTCCTGTCCTGGCTGCCTTTTTATGTGATACAACTGTGGCACCCACAGGAAACAGACTACAGAAACAGCTCCTTGGTTTTCCTGGCCGTCACCTGGATCTCTTTCAGTTCTTCAGCCTCTAAGCCAACCCTCTATTCTGTGTACAACGCAAACTTCAGAAGAGGGATGAAAGAAACTTGTTGCATGTCTGCCATGAAATGCTACAGAAGCAATGCATATACCATCACCACCAGTTCCAGGATAGCCAAAAAAAATCACGTTGGGATTG
>VYXH01000094.1:233-26374 GCA_013397275.1 Burhinus bistriatus | reverse complement strand
GCCGGCAGCCGGGAGGCGGCGGTGGCCGCCCCCTTCCCGCCCTTTCCGCCTCCCCTCGGCAGCGGTGCGGGGATGCACGGCGGCGCGGCCGCCACCCACCCCCGCTCGGGTAGGTCCCAGGGCCGGGAGGAGGCGCCTTCCTCCGGCTTCAGCGCGGTGGGTTTTCCCCTCAGAAACCTGAGCTTAGCCTCCCCCCTCAGGTCCCCCCAGGCGCTTCCCGGCGGCGGCGGTGGACGGTATCCTGAAGGAGGTGGTGGGGAGCTACCTGCGGGAGCAGTCCTACGAGCCGGCCCGCTGCAGGGACATGGCGAAGGACATGGCTGAGGTACCGCTGCGCTGCGGGCACCGCGCGGCCATTTTGTCCTCACGCCTCGACGGGGTGTCAGGGAGGTGGCCGTCGGGGCGGGGAGGTCCCCAAATATAAATACCAAGTGTAAAAGAAGTGCTGGGGGAGGCCGTCAAGGTGCACCAAGGGTTGGTCTGAGATAGGTGCAGGCTTATATGAGTTAATAATGAGGTTTGTTGGAGCAGCAGGGGCTCTGGCCGAGCACACACGGTTCAGTAAAGACTGTGCTGTGGCTGCCCTGGCCAGAAATACAATTTTAATAAGTTTTAAGTGTATATCGGGCCTTTCCCAAATAGGCCAGTTATGACAGTGGCTGAATTCTGCACAGTGACACGAGTGCAAGCTCCTTCTCGGTTAAATGCAGTCTTGCTGCTGAGGGAAGACTGTCCTTTAGTCTTTGTGCAGATTTGGCCCAGAAGAGCTCACCGGTGTTAAAAAAAGCGGTACTGTCTGCTCTTCCTTTTTCCCCTGTAATCAGTAGTTAGCTGTGATCACACGTGGAGGAGAGTATGGTATTGACGTACAGTAACTCCTTACTGAACATCTGCGCGTTTCCCTAGTCCGGCAGGAAGGTGTGCCAGTTTTTCGCAGATGGAAGTGTTGGTTCTCTTGCGAAAGGACGGCGGCAGCGTACGTGGCACCTGTCCGCGGGGCTGGGGCAGTTTGCAGTACCCGCTTCAAACGCTGCCGTTCAAAGATTGTCATCAGGGTTATTGCAAGGGCTCCACAGCGCCATGCTTGCACTTCTCTGTCCCAGAAAAACCAAATCCCTCGGCATCCCCTGGAGAGAGGGCTCACCACTTGTATCTAAATGTGTTTTTCTCTTGCAGGTTATTAAAGCTCGGGTAAAAGACCTTGTGATACCGCGGTACAAAATTGTTGTGGTGACACATATCGGGCAGCTGAACGAGCAGAGCATGCAAATCGGAAGCCGGTGCCTGTGGGATCCTGTGAGCGACACGTTTTCGTCGTACGTGTTCAAGAACGCTTCACTGTTTGCTCTCGCCAATGTCTATGCTGTCTATTTTGAATGAGGAGGTAGTTGAGCTTAACAGCAGGAATAATGAACATTCAGCCTAACTCTTCCTGTTTTTGTTGTTGAAAACGGTTGTGAAGGACTGAAGCAACTTTCAGCTGTTTTGAAATGTGGTTACCGTAAGCCTTTCGGTGGTGACTGTAATAGTTGTATTTCCCAGAGCTTTCTCTGGGAAGTGATTCTCTGTGACGTGCTCTTTTGCACCTGATTCTAGCTGCTTTCAGAACCGGCTATCCCTGTGATACTTTTTTTCTCCCTGAATTTGCCCTCACTACGCAATCGCGGAGTAGAAACCGCATTTTTGGAAAGCAAAACAAAAGCATTTTAAAACTATCCCTATTAAACGGTGTTTGCGGGCAGTTAAGCACGTGCCAGGACCCATGGTCCCAGCTCTGTGCCCACGCTGTCTCGCTGATGCTGTGTCCTGTCGAGCCGCAGTAGCTCGGTGCTGCAGGTTACCCTGCCCTGCCTGGGGGAACAACGGAGGGATCCCTCCAAACCTTCCTGCTGGGCCCAGGGGTGCCCCGGGTGGGCTCTGCTGCGGGAGGGTCGCAGAGAGTGAAAGAGTCAGGAGCTTTGGTCGCCGGGCCTCAAGAAAAGTCCCGAGTACAGAGAAGGTGGCCCAGAGAAAGTGGTTAATTCTGCTTGGAGAAGACTAGCTCTGTCCCATAGTGCTTGAAATCAAGTGAAAAATGTCTCCAAATTAGACTGGTTTTAGAGTATGTAGATGTAACATGTCTGCGCCCTTCTATTGAAGGTGCTTGAATCTAGCAAAAAAAAAAAAAAAAGGTTGAATTGGGGTTCTCAGCTGATACCCGCCTGTAGATAAGAGGGGGAGTACAGCCCTCTGAGCTCAGCAGTGTGTTTCCACTCTCCCTGGGTGCAAATTAACCGTCCAGTAGGTAGGAACACAGGTAGACGTTACTGGAAGCAGCTGGAATAAGAAATAACCCACGGCTGCTGCCTGCCCAGTTCTGGGGCTAGTGCTGACCGATCGCAGGTCTCCTCTGCTGCGGCCACTTTGATCTGCGCTGCCTCCGCTTTATTCTGACTCTGAAGACAGGCTTTTTGCTACTCATATTTCACAGCTGAAACCTGCTGTCAGATTTTTCATAAGTAAGAGAACAAGCATGTAATAAATTGCTTTATGTGCAAAGCTGAAACTAGAACAGTAGTTAGATGGAAAGAAATGTTTGTACTCATGACTAAAAGTTTTAACTCTAAATCACTGTGAATACTTTGTGGAGTCCAGACAACCCGACCTGGACTGTCACTGCAGCCATTTGCCGTTTTGCAATAGAATATTTAACATTCAGCCTTTACTCCCTAGGGTAGTCCAAAGAATAAAGCAACAATTAAAGAAGACAACTGAAATAATTGTGGTTTATGTCATGATTATTTTAATACATGAAAGCTGTCATGTTGAGCCTCATCAGTGTCCGCTGCGTTTTAGCACAGGGAACTGATCTCTCTCTCGCTGCAGCCGATGCTGCAGCAGGATGTGGTAAGCAACTTGGCTGCTTCACGCTTTTTTAGGGTAGACATTATCCTGGTGCGCTGCAAGTCTCGCTCTGTCTCAGGCTTGATGTTGTGCATTTCTTCGCTGTTGGTCTCCAGCCTCTGGTCTGCGTGCGTCGAGGAGTCAGCATAAGCGTTGTTCTCTTGTGAGAGAGGCAGGGGATTTTCACTCTCTGTCATGTCAAAATTGGAAGCTAAAAATTAGAAGTCATGGAATCGTGAGTAGTTTATAATATTTATCTTTACTAGAAAGACAGACCAGCATACAGCCAGGGAGCTGAAAGCATTATCCTCTGTGTTTCTGACATGAGCAACCGAGATCTACCAGATCACTGACTTCTCACCAGGGCAGTATTAAAAGAGAGATGCGAGGTACACATTCTGTGATTAACGTGTTAAAAAAAACAGTAATTTATGGGGTTATGTGGAAGAATGTTCTTTGTAGGAGTAGTTGCCTTATCAGTCTTACTGTTCTCGAAGGGTAAAACCGTGATTTGGTGTGGCCCTTGACCAGCGTGTTAACCTGGAACTGCTTGTGGGTTTCCTGAAATGCAGGTATTATGTGAAGGCACCAGATACCCCACAATTTCAAGGTTCCTGGATGTTCCCGCCTAAATTACGCTTGCGATTCATGTGCATTTTAAATACCCCAGTACAACTGGGCGCTGCCTTGTGGAGTTTGTAAAGGTATAGTCGCTGTCTCGCTTGGATTAGCAGCGGAGGTTTCTTTTCCTTCAGCAGATCCTCGGGTAGGGTGTTGCAACTGGCATTGCTGTTTATGTTTGTTTAAAGCTGCTGCTGTGATAGAATTTTTAAAAAAGGCAGTTGTTACGGCATGGAAAGTGTAGAAAGCCTCTGTTCCTGTCATTTGCCTCCTTTATTTTCTTTTTTTCTAGTTCTTTTAACGTGTCAGAGTACAAATTTCTAGCAGTGCACGTAATGACTGAATTTTCTATAAATACAAATACATACAACACCACGGGAAGATACTTAAATTGCAGAATATATATTCAACATACTTTAATTAAAATATTCTTAAGTTGTAATAAAGTTTTTGGTTTCTAGTAGGGAAAGCAGTGTGTCCTACTGAAGAGAGCGGTAAAAAACTTGCATTGACTTCAGCAGAGCTTGTCTCTGACAGATTTTTCAGTGATAGCCTCGGGCTTAACTCGTGGTTCCTCAGGTTGACGTGGAAAATCTTGATCTAAATGTTATTTATTTGGCAAAATAGCACGCGAAGCTAAGCCAAGCAAGCTGCAAGGAAACAAAAGGCGTGAAGTGGCACCGCTTCGCTTGCTGTCTCACAGCAAAGCCCATGCTGCCCGTGGTTGAGGTGCTCCTCTCGAGGGGAGCAGCAGAAGCCGAGGGCGCAGCTCTGCCCTTAGGCACGGCCTGCAGGTGATTTGCTTCTTTGGAATCCCCGGAGCTAGGCGTGCCTTGCAGGGGCTGATAAGCATTAATTAGTACTTACCAAACAGGTAACGATAATCAGTCAAATGCCTTTTCCACCGAGAGCCACCGCAGGTGAAGACCACGGCTCTGACAAAGTCTCTCCCGCAGAGCCTGAGGGTGTTCCCTTCAGCGCGTCCTTCCCATGCCACCACCAGGAGAGCGAGCAAGGCCAGTGCCAGCACCGTGCCCCTCATTTCTGCGGACCCCGTGCTTTCGCAGGGCGGGAGGGAGCTGCAGGCCGAGGTGGGGAGTTCTGCTGAAACCCTCTCATTTATACCGCCGGTCCATCCGCTCCACTGAGTAACGGCTCGTTCTGAGGATGACTTAATGTTTGCTAAAAACAAGTTAATCGCTTGTTTCCGGTAATGTTTTAAGTGCTTTGGGATTTGTGCTGGGATTTTGGTCAGGTATTAAAGACTTCTTAAGGCTGCGTAACTGCTTTACTATAGGAACACATGTAGTATAACATGTTTATAGGGTACAGGCTTAGGTCAATACCATTAATGTGTATGTTCTGCAAAAATGAAAGGGTGTTTATTGCATGATGTGTAGGTAATGGGTTCTGGCTCAGTGTGTTTCCCACACAGCTGTGCTACCGCAGCCTGTTGCCCCATCACGCCTGTTACCACACTGTGAGCAACGCCGGGTCTTTTTCTGTTAGTGATCCCAAACTAAAAGGGAGTTAACAACTTCCAGTGATGTCCGCAGTTGCGTACCTCTTCCTTACCCCTGCCTTATTCTCTTGCCAAGCATCCCCTTGTCCAGCCAGCAACTGTGGATGCTTCAGAGGAATCTGCGGGTGCCGGGCAGTTACTCACAACAAAATCACATACTGAGGGATTTTTTGTGGCAAATGTAGGCTGCACGTGCCTTGCTGTGATTCCTGGTGTGCTACGTGATCAGACGCGGTCCTGCCGCACGTGGAACATTTGAGCACAGTGAACTGGCTGTAACAAAGCATGCAGAGCGGTGGAGTTGTTTGACAGCTTACATCCATAGGGATTTGCCTGGCAGATAGTGGGATGCAGGGAAGTAGCTCCGCTGCAGCTGCATGGCTCACCTGTCTCTGCAGCGAGGCCTGTGGATGCGGCCCTTGTCCGAAAAGGCTCACAGAAGAGAGGGAGAGGCGCTAAACGAAGCACAGAATAGTTACAGATTGGTGTCCTGGCCATCCTTGCCCTTTTGGTAATATCTGAAAGACAGAAGTGGGATCACTAAAGCAGCGCGGAGCGGTGTTACTGTGCCCTGGGACCAGGGGTTAGGAGGTTGGTTATGCTGCCATGGATGTTGCTGGCTGCGGTTGCTGTAAGCTTCTATATAAAATTCTTGCAATAAAATGCCTTAATGAGACAATTTGTCAATTACGAGGTCAGAAATTCCACATTTAACAACAAAATACATGAGGAACTTTGGAGATCTTTAGCACTTCCTAGCACCACAAGTGTTTTCCAGCGCCATAATGTTACAGTTAATTAGTTTACACGATGCGCAGGGTGAATTTGCAAGGTGTTACAGCCTTGACAGAAAGCTCGTTTTTTACCAGTAGCATCAGTAAGTAAATAGTCATGCCCACCGATGGAAAATATAGGGTGTGTTTTGTTCAAATTTATAATAATGATTAACACATGATTCACCTTAATGGCTGCCTTTCTTTGAAATGCACAAAGATTAATTTTATGTCAGGGGTAAGCTTGTATGTGCGCCGTAAAATGTGCAGAACGCAGAAGGAAGTGAATGTTAATGCATCACAAATGATCGTTAACTTCAGTGATGTGTTTGAATGTTGCACGTTTATTGTCAGGCTAACGAGAGAGTCTGAACGTTCTGTATCTATCAAACACACGTCTGGCTACGTAATGCTTTCAAGAGCAGGCAGCTCTCGCCTCCGTCAGCGGCAGTCGGGGCGCTTTACTGCCTGGCCCCTGTGGCGGGGGGTCCCTGCTGCACTGACCAGGCAAGAGGGCTGGAGCCTACATCTTATTCTTAATTACTCATCTGTAGAGATGCTCCGTATTTTCTGTGAGCAGTCCGTGAACATCCTCTAAGACACCACGGTCCAGCTGGTGGCTCACTGGGTGCTTTTTTTTTTCCTGTTGTTTCTGATCTGTCCCCAAAAAAGACAGCCTAGCCAGCCAAATGCTGCCTGCTTCCAGCCGGCAACGTGGGCCCAAGCGAGCTGTCCCAGCAGCTCTCGGCTCTCTGGCTGCTGGGCTGGGCTAGGGGAGGTGGGGAGATCTCAAAAAACACAGATCTGGCTTCCAGAGCTGCCAAAGTCAACCCTTGCTCCAGGAGCACGCTGTTACCTCGAGTGAGGAGCCTTCCAGAAACCGTCAGTGTGGACCTGAGTGAATTTAAACAGCGATTTTACATGATCCTAAATCTGTCAGGGGTTGAAAAGTTGGTCTCTGCTTTTGCCTGGTGTGGGATGATCCGCAGCTCGCAGGAGCACCTGATGCCACTCAAAGCTCAGCTTTCACCCTCAGCAGTGGTTTATGGGATGGCAGACAAGGTGGATCTCATGTGAAGGCCATTCTTTTACTGTGTGATTTCACAGGGAAGATACAGACTACATCTGGTAAGGATCTGGGCTGTATTACGGAGTGGTCTATACAGGAGGTGATTTTTGGCATTTTTGCTTTTTGAGTAACCCAAGGAGAAAAGACCTTGGAGGAAAAAAAAAACAAGGAGAAAAAACCCAAGGAGAAGAGATGACTGAGACTTTTCTATTACCTTATCTGTATTTTAGGGAAGGCCATGTGTGTATTAATGCTGTTTGTCTAATGAGGGGGGCTTCCAGGGCAAAATTTAGAGCATTTGAAAGAAGTTTCTAACCAGTATGGTTTCAAGGGGAAATTTTAATGATTGAAAAAGAATAAACGGCTTGTGTTAATATTACAGTAAGTCTTTCTTGGTGTTTACCAGCTGAGAAGTGGTGTCGTTTAGCTACTGTTGAACAGCTACAGCAGGACCAATTATGTCATGTAAGGTATCAGCCTGTAAAACAAGAGGAAAGAAAGAGCTGTATGACAGTGTAATTGCAGTACAAGACATGCACTGATCCAAAATTCCTATTTATGAACTGAGAACAGAATTGCTTGTGCAATGAGCAGCCAGAAAGCCGGCTAAGGTAGTTTGTATTATGTCAGCTGATTTTTCTTTGCAATTCTGTTAATTCTATGCTTACCTCTAACAATGCTCCTTGAAAATAGCACTTCTTGGCAGGCCTGTTTGGATTGCGTTTGTAAATCATGCTTAGCAGCATACAAACATGTATCTTGTTTATAAAGGCAATTAATTTTCAAGATGAGACATGTATGGTATCTGTGCTTAGATGTGATTGCCCCAAAGCAATTATCTCCCTTTAGCGTTAGTTGTAGCATGGACGCTGTCGTGCTAAGCCTGGTACATACCTAAGCCTGGGAAGAACTTGCTGTTATCAGAAAGGAGAGTGACAGAAATGGATGATGCTGGAAAGTGGGGCTCCCTCTGGCTAATGAGGCTCAGTGACTCAGTGACCAGTTATGCTACATGCCCGAAGTCTGAACTTAAGCACGGATATTTTTTCGTCCTGTTCTGGTGGCACACCCAGAACGTTATCCCTATACTCTTATTAACTGAAGAACTTCTCTGCTCAGAGGATTTGGGCTGTTTCGTGGTGATTTGTAGGAAACCCCCCCACTAATTTTATTTTTAAGTTTAACAACAATGGCCTCACTTTTAGTTTTTAAGGGAAATACCTTTTTTGCTTTGTGGTTTACAGTGCTTGGCAAATGAGGCTGGTAATTACCAGAATTTCTAAATGCAGTGCTGACAATTGTGAATTATTAATACTTCAGACCCTAAGAATGAAGGTGAGGTTAACATCAGCATTTTCGTTCTCTCCAACTTTAGTGTTTTGCGCCATGTAACTCAGAAGGGATTTTAAAAAGTACCAGTCCCACTTTACAAACTGGGAACCTGAGCCCAGTAAGCCAAGGCTACTTGCTCAAAGCTGAAAGGACAAAGGGAGCGGTGCAGTTCGGGGCTGCAGGCCGCCTGCAGATGAAGCCTGTGAGAGGGATCTGCCTGGGGCTGGAGTACCCAGGGTGGCATCAGGAGTTTGTACCATGGAGCAGGAAAGGAGGGCCCAGTGGGGCTTTGGTATAAATTAGCACTGATTTATGCAAAAGTGAACAGAAGGGATTCACAGTTGACACCAGTCAGCTCTTACACTGCTGCTGACATGGAATCTATGCAATGGTACCACTGGAAAGGAACCTAGTTGTAAGGCAAGTCAAATTCTCACATCTCATCCAGGACAGAAAAGCCCTCACTAGGATAAGGAGTGGCTGCGGAAGGAGTGAAGGCAATGCCGAGCCGGAGGGCTACTGGGTTTGCTGATACCAAGGTGAGACTATCTTGTTGGTGACCAGGAGAGGGCACGCCGTTCCTGCGTGTTCAGCAGGTAAGGGCACTCTGCCAAATACAGTCACCTGCAGTCTGCATGTAGAGGAAGCTCCACCTTCCTGCCCTTGCCGCGAGTGTCCCTCCCAAATCCAGCTGTGGGGAACTGCTGGATTTGCCATCAAGTGAAACTTCAAGTTCTTCCTCCTGAAGTTTCTAGTGGCATGGCATGCAGAGCAGCAGCAACCTCCTCAGGCTCTAATCTGGTTATCGAATTCTGTCTGATTCCACCTATTTCAATATTTATTAGCTAGATCTTTAACAGAAAGCCCTTTCTGAGGAATGGAGTACCAGACCAACATGCAAGGCCACTGAGGATCATCCCCTTTTCCTAGTGAATCATACCTTATTACTGTTGGGAGCAGCCAGGTTCTGCAGCTCAAACACGCTGACTTCTCCTTTACTGTCTCCTACCAGAAGGCAGTCGGTGTTCGTAGCAAAGAGTACAGATGTGAATTTCTCTCTTGGGCTGGCAAAGCAAGAGATCACAGGGTGCAAGCTGCAACCCAACAGGGGCAAATATTAATGATGACAAAGGTAAAACTGCATTTACCTGGAGTGTAAAGTCTAGCAGTAATGCAGGCCTGATAAATGTTGCGTGTTTTACTTATTATGTTATAGATTAACTCAAAACCTAAGTGAGGCAGTGTTTTCTTTGGTCCCTAGCAGAACAAAAATCCCAGCTGCTCTTAATTAAGTTGCTTAAAATCTGTCCTGTTGCCTAATATGGGGAGGTGGGGTGTTAATATTTATTACATGAATAATTTGCTTTTTGCTACCGCAAGGTTTGGCAGGCCTCCTACTCCACTGCTAGCTTCATGCTGTTATTAATACTAAATAGTACAGACCAGCAGGACAAAGCCACAGATTAACTAAGCTGGACATGAGGCTGCACATGAGATGTGCACCTACTTTACAGTAGTGGGAAAATGTGAGACATATCTGAACTTCTGACCATCTTATCTTTAGAAAAGGTCCAAAGTAGCTTAATTTTGTTATTTTTCCTTTTTAACTACAGGAGTGGTAGAATCTATGATTTCTGCAGCAAAAAAAGCAGGTTTACCCTTTATCAGTTCCGTGAGGCATCCAGCTCCTTCTCTTACAATCACAATGCTCTGCTAACTACCATCTGCTTTTACAAAATGAGTATTGCAAAATGCAATACTTTCAATAACTAAGCAAAGAAATGGCATGGAGCTGTCGTGATCTGATAACAATACTGATCGGGCAATAATGTGTAGCCTTTTTGTCATTAAGTTTGAGAATCTTCTTTGAGAAAAGTAATTACTTACATGCTGACACTAAGATCCCAAATTTCGACTCTGCTTTCATTTGCTGCTGCAAATATGACGGCTGATTTTGGAGACCACATAATGTCGTGAACAAAAGCAGTGTTGGAATTGAAAGTTAACATGGGCGTCCGTGAATCCTGGTGCCATAAAATAATGCTCCAATCTGCAGAGCAGCTCAGGAACATGTCAGTGCTGAACGGATTCCAAGCGACTTTGTACACAGGACCCTTGGTGTTTGGGAAGAAACAAAAACAAACTTTGTGTTATTCTAGAGCTACAGCCTCACAGGATGGTTTTTAATAGTGACCTTTCATGGAAATTCCTGTGCTCTGACCTTAGTAGCAAACCCAGCATTGTGTTATGTGTACCCATAGGAAATTAGGATGTATCGGATGTGACAAGACAGGAGATATCTTAGGAATGAAAAGCATTCAGCTGATTCTGTCCTTTCGCCAGTTGTTAGGAGAAGCTGATGCTGAAAGGGCAGCTTCTTGGATGAAGCAGAGACTTTAGAAAAAAGGCTGTGAAAGTTCTGCCATCTTTCTCTCAGAGGTAGGACTATTTAACTGTGGTTTGCAGGACAATCAGATTACTGATTGGTTTTTTTTAAATAAAGCCAGAACTAAAGCTTTAGAACAGTTTATGGTACAAGTTTTAATAAATTACTTAAAAAAAAAAAAAAATCCTTATAGCGTAGAAAGTAATCCTGTAAGACTGTGATGCTTTATGCTATGGGAATTCATTCCTAACATAAGAAAAGAAGGTTAGGTTTCTTTTGCTGCAGATGTTTTGTTTAGTAAATATAAGCAAAGAAATTATTACATTTGTGAACTTAATTGAACAGTTTCTGCTGTCATTGCTTCTTCTATGTTATCACTCACCTTATGGCCTCTGTATGTCTCTAGAAACCGCTCATTGCATGAACAAGAGCACTTGTGGATATGACCCTCTTCTGTTCCGGCAAGATAAAAATTAGTATCCTGAAAGAAAGGTAAAACTAACCTAAGTTGGATTAACCAATTTATCACTCATCCAAAAAGCCATAAAGGACTGGATAAGTTTGGCAGTGACAGTCCTCTGAAGAACTAAGGTGGAGTTGCCAGGATGGTGCGTGTTGGGCTGCTTGCGTGCGTGCTGCAGAGGTGTTTGTGCAGTAGACATAGCGGTGCCAGAATGTATCAGATTCGCTATGGGTGTTCTCCATCTATGCAGAACGTATTCTGTGATTTTTGGCTTCTGAAAAATCTCGGACTTCCTGTGATCCACATGGGCAAACGCAGGAATTCTTCAAATGCTCTGAGGACAAAATATTCAGCTGGATAAAGAGGAGAAGCACAGCCATCTAAGTCCTAGACTCGGGAGAGGTTGAACAGTCCAATCCTCGCTGATCTAACCAACACAGAGAGGAAAGCTACCCTAGGATCTGGCCCAAAGCAAATGTGAGTAACGTGGCGGAAATGACAGAGTTGTTCACATACAGGGATTACTGGCTTGGTTTACCATATCATCCATTTTGGGTAAAACTGTTGTTAGCTAAGAAGCAATTTGTTTCAGAACTAAATGCACTTTAAATACTAGTGCCAAGTCCCAGGCTAGTGCATATTAAAGTAGCTGCAGCTGAGGATCTCACCTCTGCTGCACGGTGCTCCTGGTTAATACTTTAGACAGGATGGACTTTCTGAGCCTACCTTTGGATGGAAGTCAAAGCACATTCCAGCTGCCTGTTGAGATATCAGAGCTTCACTCTTCCTTTCTTTCTCACCTGGTAATTTTTTCTTCTCGCTTTCCGTTCGCTTTATTTTCATGAGATCTGTGCAAATAGCAAGAGTTTCTGTCAAACAAGTATGTGACAGTGCTATGAATAACTCATGCTTCTTTTGAATGCTCAGCAGCTCTTAAATGTTTTGTGTATGATAACTGGCATAAAGAATGTCACCTGAAATAAAATGAAGCAATTGCAATTTCAGGTATTATCCCTTTGCAGAAAAGCTGCGGGGGAGGATGCTTACCAGTGCAATCTAGTCTTTTCTGTATAAGCCACTCAGTTATTCGGCCATCTGCTGAGATACAGATTAATCTCTCTTTTTTGCCATCTCCTGTTGCACCTCTGTCCTGTTCCACCCACCTCAGTTGCCATACAGGACCTGTGTGTTTCTTTGAGGATTCACTGGGACAAAAGATGCACATGATAAATCATGTATGAACAAAGATGAGACAATATATTTGAAAAATAATTAACCTTCCATTTTGTAATGACTGTCAGGTCTTAGGACAGAAACGTTGTTTAGCTTTTCTATTAAAAAAAAAAAAAAAAAAAAAATCTGAACATTGGCTGTTTTCTCCAGGAAAATTTTTCTTTTATCAAACATGTTTGAGATTTAGTTTCAGGGCACTGTTTATGTGCTGACACACCTTTCATTGATACCTGAATCATGAAATCAGTCTGCACCTTGGAGGAGAGTGCCCTAGATCTGGGGAGCTGCCCTTAGGGCAAATGTCTCCCTGATCACCCCCCACCCCCCCCTCATTTTCTTCTGCTTATCCCTCACCTATTCTGATGTTCTCTCCGTTTTTGGCAAGTGGAATCAGTGAGAAAACACCAAAAGCTAGCACTGGTCTCCCATAAGGATTTATTATCTGGGGCAGGATTGTCCTAGTTAGTATGTACACGGGATATAAAATGATATGTGGTGGTAACTTGCTGCATTTTCTTAAAAAGTCAGAGCATAGTACTCATTTGTTTCACCTTTCCAACATGCGGAATTCGTTTTGTATGCACAGCAACATCGCAGAGAGTTTCTTACCCCAAATAAGGACCAGTGGTGTTAAAGTAATGTAAGCATCTATTGTCAGAAATAAGAATAGAGAAAGAGAGCAGTGCAGAGGGAGAACGGCAGTGTCTGAGGATTTGGCTGTATCAGTGTAAATAGGTGGATGGGAAAGGTCTGGTTGGCTCACTCTGGCCCTTCCAGGCATTTATGCATTACCATGCATTTTTGTGTCTGCAATTTTACTCCTGAAACTTCTAGTATTTGAGAGTATTGAGTGTTCATGTAGGCATTTCCAGTCAAAACTGGAAGATGCTGACAAAAGTTGTGCAACATCCTTGCGCGTTGACAAGCCTTACCTATCAAGACTGTCACTATTCCCTTAGCTTCTCAGTTGTGGATATTTTTTTTATTTGTTATTTGCTAAGACATGACCAAGGTGGGAGGAGATGGGAGGAGATGGGAAATCATAGCCTTACCTGCTGTCCAAAAGTGCAGCATCATTACAACTCCGTACATTATAGATTGCGACAGAACCATTGTACATTCCAACTGCTAAAAGATTCGGGCTTGCCGTAGAAAAATCCAAAGCCGTAACACCATGTTCACACCGGAAAATACGCTCTGGCCACTGACCAATAGAAAAATACAAGAATGTTTTACGTTAGTTTCTTAATTTACCTCAGCCTTCTCAACACTGGATACTGAATTGCCAGGCTCTGCTGGAAAATTCAAGTGCTGATGACCATAGCGACCACTTCTAGATAGAAATTAGGTACTATATTCTAAATGGTTCAGTTTATTTGTTGCTACAACTGATAAAATTAAGAAAAAAATAACAATATAACACTAAAAATAGAAATATAACACTGTAAAATAAGTTAGATGGGCCTACTCAAAACCAAATACCTAAAAACCAAGTTCCCTAAGATGCAGCTTTGTGAGAACAGTGTGAGGTTTTTGTTTACTTGATTGGGTTTTTTTTCTTTTTACACCAAACTTGGCATTTTGGAAAGTGTCTCCAGTTGTATTCTATCTTGTAATGTGAAGGTAAGTACCTGTCCAATTACAGAAACTTAGCTGAAGCTAAAACTCAATCTAAGGTACTTCAGGTAGTCTGTAAACCGCTATTTTCATGCCATTTCTCTATGCAGCCAAAAAACTGATTCAGCTCTGTTATAAGATTAAATCCTTAAAGTCACTGCACTGAGCTCTTGAGATGGGGAACAGCAGAGTTAGTTTGCAAAGAACTGTATTTCAGTGTGCGTGCCAGACCTTAGTTCTTAACGTTAGGGACTTGAGGACTATGGTGACCTCAGGGAATCACAAGAGCATTTGATTGATGTTGACATGATAAATATGCATCAGAGGCTCAACTCTGCATGATTTAAGTTAGTCTAATACACAATTTTGGGCAAGTGAAGTTTGTAGAACACATAAAACTAAAGTTGTGTAATTTGATGGCAATCGGGTGATTTTTACTGTGTCGCTTTGTAACCGAGATTTCCAAGATTTTTTTTAAAAATGGGTAGTTTAAAAAGGATCACTTTTCAGATGGATATGTCAAGATGTGTTACATCTATGAAATCTACTGTCTTTTTGACAGTATTATGAGAAGTTAGATTAGATAATTATATTTAATTATATACTTTTTATTTTTTTCCTTAAGCCTAACAGAATTTCATGGTACAGCAAAAAATGGATTGGAAAGGATAATCCTTAAATTTAAAATACTGATGTTCTCTGTAATGACAGTTTGGAAGTATTGAACAAATGGTCTATAAATTTTGAAAAACAAAAGGTAAATGGATTTATTTTCACATTTGCTGTGCTCAAGACTTTTCCAGTCTAAAAAATAATTTCTACACACCTGGGTCTACCCACAGTAATAACGAAACAGATTTACAGTCTTGGGTAGGTCACCCTTGGGATTAGAAATGGGATACCGAGATCGGCATCGCTGGGTTGCCTAGCGTAGACTGGTACTACCTGAGAGCTGTAACCATCTGTTAGTTGTTTGGTGACCTGTGTGCAATGAGTTTAGTTCCTGTGAACAGATGTCCGTGTTACCAAACCACCAGTACAGTCAGCACCTCTGCTGGAAGTGTCAATTGAGAGGACGGACAGGCACAGAAACTAAACTGCTTCCTACAGGCGCTTTCTTTGGGTCAAGATTTAAGCACATTGCTAGGTACTGCAGTCAGAACCAATTTTCCAGAAATGTGTGGTTTGGGCTAGCAAATTCAACCTTACTGGCTAGATCTTGCTTTTGAAACAGGAAGAGGGAAATAAATAAAGCAGAAATAGAATAGCAGAAAAATGCACTGAAGAAAAAAAAAAAGAAAATAAAACAAACTGGCTGCTCTTTACCATGGGGTTCTTCAATGACCAACAGCAAGCCAAGCCTTTCTTCTGTTCTTTAAAATCAAACGCTCCATAACCAACAGCTAAAAGATCCTAAAAGCACAGATTAACAGATATATCTCAGTTTAACTTGAAGTTCAGATGTGTATTGCTAAAAGGCAACTTTCTGTTAACAGTGACTCTCGGTGCAAAGTCTGGAAAAATACTGCTCGTGTCATATGCAAGTAGAATAACATACAAGAAGAACAGAATTTCAGAATTTCTAGAATGATGGAAACTATTAGTGGTTCAACTAAAAGTGCATTCATAGTCACTGTCAGTTATGTTTGCAATCCCCCCCTCCCTGGCCATCATATAAATATGTCTCTTTCCAGAGATGAATATACATTATTCGATAACCATATTTTAATGTGCAGTATTTAATGGAATACGTAATAATACTTCTACTTTTCTCTCTCAACGTTAGCTATAAAAGGAGCTTCAGTGACCACCTCAAACTCCTTGCTTTTAGCTCCCTACAGTGGGGTCCAATGAATTCCGTTCATTCCTTTCCATAAGCAGAAGTAAGAAACAGCAGCAAAATTTTAGTCTTCATTAATTTTTTTTTCCTACACAAAACAACTTGTTTGTGAAACTAAGGCTTTAAAAGTAGGTATTTGTTTGCCCTATAATTCTACAACTGAAGTCTATAAATGTGTCCAACTTTAGAATATCTGGGGATCTGGTGTAGTAACGTTATGAAGTGGTCTTTATTTTCTCTTGTTTTTTCCCTTGAGGCAATCTTACTGGTTTTATGCTTTTCATCCTCACATGCTTTTTACCTTCCTTCCATTCGTTATTTTTGCGTGGCCATAAGAGAGCTCTGTTGGAAAAACTGAGTGTTACGTTACTCTGAAAGTGGAGATGTCTGAGTCATTCTCACCTCCACTGAAACTCCATTAAATAAACTTGGGCCAGCTGCTCAGAAATCTGTGCCTGTTATTATGCGTCTTATCCTTAAAGTCTGATGAATGCAGCTTTCTTGGGACATTACTGTTAGAAACTATCTAAATGGTATCTAAACTATCATGAATAAACTCCATCAATGGTGATAAAGTTCAGTAGTAGGGGTTTAAATTTCAACTTCCAATTCTATAACAGACCAAGTCTATTATCTTAACATTGTTGTTGAGGTAACCGCCCATGGTAAATTGACGTATTCTGGACCAATTAAAGCTGTTGTGATATATTTGTAGGAAAAGCCTAGTGCAGCTTTCCAACCTGTAGAATAATGTAGCGATATATATGGAAGGACAAAATACAGAGAGCAGGATGCAAAGACAACCTACCTGACTGTAGGGATGAATCCATCTCTCTGAGCTCCCTCCCAACAAAGTACATCAAAATCAGGAGTTTATTTACACTAACAATTGCTTATACCATTTTTTAAACAGCTTAGAAGAAGCAATTTGTTAACTCACTGGGTTTGCTTTGCTCCAAGCCATACTGCTCACACTGTGACCATTAGTTAAATCACATATATATGACCACAGTCGTTGCAATCTGGGAGGTACAATTTCTTCTGGGGTTTTATTTACATCTGACAGAATTGATGGGTCAATGAATGCTTCCTTCTGCTCTTTCTTATCCTTCTTGTCCTTGTCATGCTCTTTCTGTTTAGCTTCTTTCACGGCTGCTACTGTGCCACTAGTGTCTGATGTAACATCGGGATCTAAAATGCACAAATATGGTAAAGTGGGTAGTAAAATTTCATTTATCATAGAATCAATCGTTTAGGTTGGAAAAGACCTTTAAGATCATCCAGTCCAACTATGTAACTCCAGTCATTCACATCAGAAGAAAAATTTGCCCTTTCAGCAAATATTTTGCAGCAAAAAAAAAAAAATGAAGTGAAGATTTGAGCAATCAAGACATCCTAACTTCTAAAACTGTGGCTAAAATGTTGATAAGGACATGGAAGGTGGCTGGATCAGGCTGTAGTGTGCCAGGTATGCTCCAGGGGTTTAATGAGTGGATTTAGCTACTCAGCAACAAGTTATGAATTTATGTCCACACCCCCCACCAGGAATGTTTCTAATCTCTCATATTTAAAAATTTGTTTAAACAGGGATTTTTTCAAGTTAGGTACCAAATTTTAAAAAGCCACGCTTAAGCATTGCTGCTGTAACACCATAGCTAAGTTACATGACGCTGTAATAAGTTGCTCATTATCTGGGAAAATTAAGCGTAGAGCATATTTTTAGACTGCGTTTGCTAAGCATTTTTTTGTTTGCTCACCCCTTTATTTTATGTGCAACTCATAAATTGATCTCAGATCACTGTTAACAAAATAAGAACACAGTAACTGCCATATTGTCAGAACAAAAGTCCTGCTGGCCAGTATCATGCTCCAGCTGTGGCTAGTCCCTGAAGAATGACAGAATATAACAGGTTCATTGCCTGAGAAACTGAAACTCTCTCTGACATGAAGAGGTACAATACAGTAAAAGCAGTGTGAATCTGCCTTTTTTTAATCCCTGTGTTAACTTGGAACTCCTGTAAAAGGTAAAATATTACTTAGCACTTGGGTCCAGGTAATGCCTCTTGTACTCTGCAATGAACGTACTTTATGTTAGACACTGAACATCTGTCAGGTTAAAACTTCTGGTTGCCATCAGTCTCCTTATAAAATAAATAAATAAAAAAAACTGTAAAAGGCATTTCCATGCAAAAAATAGTTGGAGAAGCAGCAGAATTAATCTCTATCTTAACTGTCAGGAAACAAGTTTGACTAATGTTGTGAGTAAATCTCAGTTTGTTCTGACGAGGAGATGAGCCAGCTCAGAAGTCATTTATTCAGTAGGTAGGGATGTCTGTTAAAGTGAGTGTAAAACTGCAAAGTTCATGTTGACATCTCATAAACTCTCCTTTCCTTTGCCTATGTCTTAAATGACTTGCTGTCTGTAAAGACATTCAATGAGGGACATAACTCCATGACTTTCAATAGCATGCAAAGCCTCGTGCTGGAAACAGGGCAGCAATAAGAAACAAACCTATAAGAACAGGAAACTGCCGGTAAGCTGCAAGTTTGGGTTGAAAAATATTCTCCATCAGAATCCTCTCCATGAAAAATAAATCCTGCTGAAAGTTTTCTGATGTTAATATAGCTTCTGAATAGCATTCCTCCTCTTCATGGAATCTGGCAAGAACGGCACTTTCCAAAACCATTATAGAAGAAGTTGTGCTGCCTGACAACAGATAATACGGGAAAAAAACAGTTTTAACATGATAATACTTTGCACATAAAAGTTAAGGGGATAAGAAGTCTCCTCCTCCTGCAAAAAGCATAGAAGAATCTATCATCATCAAAAAATACTTCCACTATTAATTTTTTTCTTGCTTTAATTTTATTTTCTTCTATTGCTCAAATACTCAGTATGATGAGATACCTCTGGAGTTTTTCACAATTGGTCTTTTGCTTTTACTGTCTTAAGTAAGTTAGTACCAGCAGACTTTGTCACTGACTGTTATCTTTAATTAAGATCATTTATAACGGCATTGTACAGCTAAAGTCTTGGTGCAGACCTGTCCAAGATTCTTTAGCAAACTCTTTTTCAAGTGCCAAACAGGCAGGCCAAGCATTTTCTTCATGTAGTTTTCACCACACAACATAGTGATATTGATGGTTTAGAAGGATGAAAACATGGCAGAAATGTAAACCTGGAAAAATGGTACCTCTGTCAAAAGAGACAGACATAGTCTGATTGTGCTCTTTAGTTGTATGAGGTCTGCTGCTTTTCCCAGTTGTGGCTCTGTTACCTTCTGCTCTTGATGTAGGTTTTATTTCCAATTCGTTAAATGAATCATACAAGTCCCAGGAAGTGACCATCATCCCTAGAAATGAATTGCACTGTATTATACAAGTCTCTTGTTTTGATACCTTATTATAAAGCACTATGTAGAGCTGAGCAAAGATTTACTTTTTATACTACACTCCCAACTCTTTGGCAGAGGGGCTTTGAAACTGATGCAGGGTTGGACAAGGCTGTAGCAACAGCTGTTGTGTGATTGCAGTGGTGGCATCAGGGTCTTCTGAGGGTGCGGCTTCCCTTCAGCAGGGCCAGGTCCCAGTGAAACACGGCTCCCTAACCTTGCCTTTGTGCGCTCAGCTTTTCAGACGTGCGTTGGAATGAGCCCTGCCGATGCTCAAGGCACACAAAAAAGGGGAAGATATGTTTTCAAATCAGATTAATATCTATTTTACTTCTCCTTTTGACATATTTTTTTCACTCCTTTTACATATGCTAGTGAACACGATGGAAAAATGTTTGGAACAGCATTCCCCATAGTTTGGCCTCCTACACAAGAAAAAATGTCCATAGTGAGGCAAAGCTCAGCATGCACATCTAAAACTCAGATATTCCTCTGTAATTTTTTTCTTTGAGCATTGAGGTTGAACAGTTTGTAAAATTGCATCTATCTTGTGAGACTGCCAAGACTTTCAGCTTTCCCCAAGATTTTAAATCTCCCAACAGAGGTTCTCTTCTTTGCATTATGGCAAATAGAAATAGAAACCAGCGTCACTGAAAAGTTAAAGGGAAAAAAGAGGACTGTGTCCTTTCATATTTCAAGAGCATAGCTGAGTATTAGGTGAAGTTTTGCCTCCTAAAAAGCACTCTCTGCTGGCAGGACGCAGCAGCTCTCAGCTAGCCTAATGACTGTTTTATTGCAATGGATACAGCGTACCAGTACCAATGTTCAAGTATTTGGAGAGGCGGAAAAGGCCACCACAAATCACACTAGCCATTCTAAACTCAGAGCTCAGGAAGTGAAAGTTGAGGAAACATCTTCTCCTGCTTAGAGATGAAAAAAACCTTTCCTCTGTATCCTACCTGTGTGAATGGAGTCTTCTGAGGTCCCACAATCTAGCTGCATGCTTCCATTTATTTTCCCAAATAAATATTTAATAAGTAAACTAAATGTATTAATAAACCCAGCTGCCAAGGCTACAATGTAGTAAATGAGAGCCTGTTCTTATTAAATACCCTTTCCTCTAGGGTACTCTGACAGTTTACCTTTATCTTCCATGATGATTTTCTCACATTGCACTTCCTTGTTCTTTGCGGCTCCATTAATGGTTTGCATCATTTTTTCTACAAAACGATCATTACCAGGTCTATTTTTGCAAATGTCAACATAAATCCTATTCCGCTCCCTTGGGGGGGAAAAAAAAAGTGTATATTGACTTTCTGAAAAACATTTGCATTCAAATTCTCAGTGTATTTAACCACAAGTTGAACAGGAGAGGATACTCCATGTCACAAATATACTGCTTGGGTTTTTTTGGATTGCTAGATTTTATTTCACTCTACATATCGTCTTTCAGCAGGTATTTCTGACCTCATGATGCTGTTCTAAACCAGAAATGGCCTGTAGAGGTAGGCATCAGCAAAAATCCCTACTCCAACTACCTTTGAACTTTGGTAGAATTTGGAGGCGTTCAGAAATATGTAGCTCTCATCACTTGGGAGTGAAAGGCAGTGCATCCAAGAGACAAAAATGAAATTAGTATATTTCTATTTCATCCAGCCCTCAGGTTCTGTAGGAGCAGTCAGTGGGAACTGTGTAACTTTTGCTATTATTTTGGTTTCAATACTCTAACAGCAGACATAGATTATACCCAGTCTTAGTCCATGAACAGGTTGCTGTGCTCAGGAGGAGCCACTGTCTGCTCCTGTACAGTTGGCAATACATGCTGTGTACACCAGCTAAGTCTGATTCATAGGATGCTCTTCCTCTTCCTTGTTCCCAAAAATCACACCAGTGTGATTCACAGACAGTGGGGGTTGGAGTCCTACCATGAACTTTGTGTGTATACTAGCAGAAAAACCTCACTTAGTTAAGTTGTTTGACTTGCCAACTGCAGTACACTGCATCTCAGGCTTTGGGGCTTACGTCTACAAAAGCTGCGTGACAAGTCTATCAGTCTGACATCCATCACGGAGAGAACTTTGCTGCGCTCTGTCCCAGTCAGCTGCTGGGAGTAAGCCAAAAACCTATGTGTTCTGGGTTAACTCCCTACCAAAGTTCATGGTAGTCTAGGGAGGAGACTCTGAAGTGGAAACACACTAGATGCACCTAAGGGGAGACAACGATGTTTTAACAGGCAAGGTCAGGTGCAGTGGGGTGAGAGTTCTTCTAGCTAGAAGCATTGAGAAGAGCTTCCGAGGAAGCCGAGGCCTGCCTAGTTTGTTTATATCTTTGTTATTAAGCAATGATTAGCTGTAAAGCTACACATAAGAATCAATGCAGAAGTTTGCAATTTCTTACTATTTTCATTAAAATTAAATCGTGTATTTCATGTACACCATACTTCTCCATCTTCTCTTTTCCCCGTCCCCTGTGTGTTCTCTTGTCACCATCCCCTGCTTTTGCTAATTTGCCTTAATTTGTCAGTGGAAGAGTATGAATTTGATGAACAAGATGGAGCTGTGAGAAATTTAGGCTGCCTTGTCAAAAGAGAGACTCGGGCCCAATATGGCTTTAAACAAAGGTGAAATGGCAAATTGTAGTAGTCAGAACACTGAACCTACATGTGAGCAGCCTGTTCAGGACTTTGCGATCAGCAGAAATTGGGTGTGCTGAGGACACTACACACATGTACACAACTACCAAAATACATACAGAACTCTTCCAGCATCTTCTGATTCTACAGACACTGCCACAGATGGCATATCCAATATCCAGATAGTTTCTGTCTCTGTGAGGTAAATCTCCACTCTCCTGTCTAAGTCTTCTTTTGACAGTTCTTCTTTTATCTCCTCTTGCCGCACCTGCACATCTGAAAAATTATAGGAGGTTAACAAGCGAGACCTTTTCTGCTCTAAATTTAAAAGAAGACAAATCAATTCTAAAAGTGTTGTAATGATCAGGAGACAAAACTGGTGAGGCAGTGATTTCCTTTGAAGTGCTGGGCATCTCACGTCCACTGACTGCAGTGTCTCACAAGTCACAGTGCTCCAAAGAACAGTTTAAATCTATAATTATGCAGTGTATGTTCTTTACCAGATACGCTCACAGTTGTGTCTCGTCGAGAGCCAGGTTCTACTGTTTCATCTAGTATGGACTCAGTTGTTGATGCATTTGATAGAGAAGTAGTGCTGCTTCCATATGGCCTTCAGTAACAAAGAAATAAGCAGAAACAGTATGTGAGAGTCCAGATGTCAGTTAGCAAAGCACCACAAAAATAGCAGTGTTGTTATCAGGATAAACCACAGAAGACTGTAAGAGCACATACAGCGATGCTTGCATTGTAAGTCATAGAAGATTTAGGAAAGAAAATAATGAAACGGTTTGAAAAAGACTTAAAAAGGAAGAATGCCTCTGACAGCATATCCCGAGGCATTAAATAGCTGATGGAAAAGAAGCTATTGAGCTCTCAGATTCATTCTTAGCATATAATAATGCGAAGTGTTGCCTACCTACTGTGTGATAGCGCATACCCACAGATAGCACTGTTCTCAACCAGAATTTAGGTCCTTTGGTGCTTTGCATGTGCTGAAATGTCTTTGAAATGCACAACAAACCCATTTGAAGGGATTAGCTTGTTAAAAAAATAGGTAATGTTCATAGAGGGGATAGCTGTGATAACTAGAAGTAAAACTCAAGACTTAGATACAGTTGGGAGGTTTGTCAGCAGATTTTCTCTTCCTCAAAAGCTAAGTGTGAGCAATTATAAATATACCAAAGGCATTTGAAAAAGACAATTTTTAAGATTTTTATTTAAAACTAAAGTTAAATAATTTTATCTTGTCTTTTAAATGAAGGGCTCTTGTCTCCAAAAAGTATGTGTTTATTTTTCAGGAGATACTTTGTATTTTTAAGTCTTTTTTTTTTTTTGTGAGTGTGTGTGTGTAAATTTGCTCCTAGTTAATATCCCTACCTCTGGGATTATCCTTTATAATAGCCAGCCTAGGAGACATGACAAAAAGATAGTTCTCAAAGAGAAATCTCTTCTCAGAAATCACAATGGCATTAATTTTGCCAAAGAAAATGGTAAATAATGCTTTTCTTTAACTTGTATTTTTTTCAGTGCTGACTTACTAGTCTTCTAGTCCCTTTGACTAAATAAATCGCATCTCCTCTCCATACAAATTGAATGCGCACACACCATTTGATAAAGTGATGTGGTTCATTATTTTTCATTTTAAACACAAATAGTTATTAACCTTCTTTTGCATGACTTAATTGAATTTGTCAGCCCAAAGATAAAATAGCTCAAGTCCATTGACTTTGTTTATTCCCTCTGTACCGAAGGTTTATAATGAAAGCTAGTAAGTAGTGAAACGTGTAATTCAGCAGTTTTAACTCAAAGCTTTTTGTATAAGAATATTTTTTGACATTGATGCACATAATCACACAGAGGTAACTTGCTTAAATTAGTTTAAAAGAGAGGATTTTTATTATGTTAACAATATTTGGATACTTGAACTGAAAGAGTCAAGTTTGTAAAAAGGGTGGTCTGTACTTAACAAGGATCATTAAAACAGACAAAATACTTTAAAATAACTTTGTAACTCTTCAGTGAAACCAGGCCTTTTGTTTCTAAAGCATTTTTCCATACCCACAAGTAAGCAGGCATGGATATATTCCAGTTTTTGAAAAAAAATAAGCTTGGGGAAGGCAGAAAGCATCTGAAGCAGCTAAAGGGAGTATATTAACAAGCTGCAAATGCCCCTTCTCAGCTGCACAACCTCCTCTACCTTTAAGACAGTGTTTCGTCACGTATCTGTGTATAGGTTCTATGCAGCCCTAACCACTACAAAACCTGCAGTTTGGATGTGTGCATAGTTGAACTGTGAGGTACTCATCACCGTCTCTAAAAACGGTCCATTCTGGTATGTTACATAAAAAAATGTGTTTTAGGAAGGAGAATTTGAATAAAATTAGAAATATTACAGCGGCGTCTGCTTTCACCTGCATGTATTAGCATTTCAGCAGTAGTTCTGACATGGTCACAAGTAGTGACAAATTCCATTTATTCTATTAGTTACTAGTCCTCAAACTTTAGATGATGACTGTCACCAGCAAGTTTCTGTATTTTGACAACAGAGTATAATTATTAGCCCTGCACAATTATTCCAGCTCCCAACCTCTCTGAAGAACAGATGTGTGGCCACTGCAGGGTAGGAACCTCATGAGACAGGATTTAAGAGACAACATATTGACTTACTTACCTTGAGAACGAACCTAAACTAGCATTCTCTCCTGATGTCTGATGCATGGAAAAAGAGAGAAAACCAGATCCTGTAGCCCCAAAGTAAGCACTTGATGCTGAGATCTTGCCCTGCCTGGGTACAACAGCATTTGCCTCTGAATGGAAGAGCGGATGGGGTGTCACATCCTTTCCTTCATCATCAAAAACCTGAAGAAATATTTAAATAATTATAATAGTTTCACTGTGTTCCCAAAATAAGTGACAGTGATGACACTTGCATCGTTTTATCTCTTCTGGAACAAGAAGACGACCCTGATCCAAGCAGGAACGTGACAAGACAGATAGGTAACCCCTCTCTGCCAATGATGCCTAATACACGCCAGGACAGGGGCGAGGGGACTTGCATTCCTGCTTTCCCTTTTAGGGTTTTCAGCCTTGAGAAGGCTGTCACCTTTGCCTGGGACTTTTTGGAACTCTCTTTATAGCAATGGCTGCAAAATATCTGGAAAAACTATGTTTATCTCACTGTCAGAGCCACTGCTCCTTCTTGGTCAACCTTGTCGTCTTTTCTGGCTTATTTGTTCTATAATGACTACTAAGAGTGGCTTATTGACTGTGACTATTCATGTCAGATTAAAAGTACAGCAAAAGCAATGAGAGAAATAATTACGCATCATTTTTTATTATACTGCTCAGAATATTTAAAGTACAGCAAAAGCAATAAGAGAAATAATTACACATCATTTTTTATTATACTGCTCAGAATATTTTATTGTAAGAAGGTATTCAGTAAGGTCTTTAAACGACTCTCAGATTACGTTATGGGAATCTTCTGTTCTTTAGGTAAAGACATACAGGTGCTACAGTCAATATGTAGGTAGTTCTCAGACTAGGAGGAGAACTGTTACTGTATTTTTTTTTTTATTATTCTTGCAGATTGTTTTTGGACGCTAATCATCTTCATTTCAGAATGGATTAAGCTATTGGATCATTTTCTTTCTCCACAGCTTTTCAACTTCAGACATGCCTTTTCTCTCCTCCTCCCTCTCCCGCTTCCTTTCTGACAACTTTTAACATCTGCGATAACTCACATTTAAAACTTTCTAGTAATAGCGTAAATGGCTTCTCACCCGTATGGCAGACTTGTTACCCATGAGAGACCCTCTGTCCACAGCTTTGCCATCAGAAGTTGTGGATTGGCTTCTGCAACTCGCTGCTCGGTGTGCACTGATGCCACTTAGGATGCTCACTCGTCTTTGGCTACCAGAACTTGCTCCTGATCCTTGCCTTACCCTGAAATCAGCCATAGAACTTCTGTTTCAGTCAACAAAATACAAACAACCAAATATGATCACCAAATTACTTCTCCCTTAACTTTCATGAATGATTTAAACCATTCAGGACGATAATCCTGAAATAGCGTAATTCCTTCAGAAAATATCTGTTCAGCTCCTGAGGAGGCTAGTCTAAACCGGTGATAAGAGGAGCGAGGTGGACAGGGCTGGGGGCGACGCCTGCTGTAAAATAAGAGCCCAAAAGATATTTTTCTGGTATTTAGTTTTCTGGGGTTAAGTTTACAAACGGGAACCGATGTGGCGGTAAACGGGCAAGAGATACAGCCTGTGGCCGCTCGGACCGGCACAGCGGCGGGAGCCCCCCCGGGCCTCCCTCCCGGCCTGCCTGCCTGCCGTGCCGGGAGCCGCCCGAGGGAGACCCGCGGGGCAGG
>VYXH01000077.1:0-21990 GCA_013397275.1 Burhinus bistriatus | reverse complement strand
CAAACACAGTTACTGTACCAGCATTCAACAACTGGACCCCAGGCAGCCCCAGCCCGCTCCGAAGCTGTGACTTCCTCCCCCTCCCCTGGCCAGCTCTCCGCTATGGACTGGGCATGGTGTCACATGGCATAGAATACCTTTGTGCCGTGCCAGAAAATAAACCCTATCCCTGCCAGAACCAGGACATGTACTTAGAATATTTATTTCCATTTTTCACAATTTTTTTGTTGCCTAGAAGGTATAAGACAGGTTCATTGTTCTGTGTTCTTGATTTGTTTGAGGTGGTACTATTGTCTTGAGACACTACATTACTAAAGAATATATGATGAAATACCTGAGATAGTACAGTAAACTTGCTGTATTTGTGAGATTGGTGCTATAAAGATATTGTTGTTATTCAAATGAGTTGAAGTGTAATAAGGCTTTAATTTAGTCTTTTTTGGAAATTTCCATTTTTCCATGAGTATTTCTTGCATCTAGGGAAAAAGTACTTTAAATATTTAACGTTTGCAACAGTCAATAGAAGATTATTAATGTTGTTGGGTGTAAGCATCTCTTCTCATGAGGACATCACAAATCCCATCCTTAAGATACTTTCTGATCTGGATTTTGTGGGGAAAATTATAAGATTAGCTGCTTTCAGAAAAGAATAATCAGGAATCTTAGGGTTTTTAAACTACTCTAAGTGGAACTCTAAATTAGATGAGTAAAAGAAAAGATAATATTTCTGCACAGAACTACAGTAATTAATGGACTCTATAAGAATCATAATCTTGAAAGTTAAAGAAAATATTGCAAACAAGAGTTTGAGAAACTGTGAATTGTTTGTTTTTTTGGTAGTGTGTTTTTTCTTTGGTGGGGTTTTTTTGCTGTCCATTATTTCAGGGAGTTACAGCAAATAAGTTGACACATTCTTCTATATTCAAGTTTACCCAATGTTTGCATCAAAGTTTCTATATCTACTTCATATTTTCAGTTACTCAGAACTCTATCCTTCGTCTTTTTCCTTAGAAAAATTTCAGTTAACAGTATGAGGAGAAAAAAACCCAACATCTTGTCACTCCTTCACAGTGGAAAGAAAAAAAAAAGACTCAGGAGACAGTATCATCCTGTAGTATTTTAGTTGTAATGTGTTTTTGTGATAAGAACTGAGTATTTAATTTCAGTTTTACTGCAATGCTGCATCATTACATTCCAAACACCTCTAGAGATTTTCCATTTCCCTGGCTTCATTGTTAAATCTTGAATTAGACTGCATTAGCCTTTAGTTCAGCTGTGGTATCTACCTCAGTCATATGCAGCTGTTCTACTTTTCTTCCTATAGATAAACATCCTATTTCTCCCCTCTCTTCTTCCTGACATTTTTTTCTTTCTTGAATGTTTGAGATAAAATCATCTGTACTAATCCTTACTTTTGCATCTGAAAACTAGCAGTTAACAGAGGACTGCAGGATGATCCTGTTCAACAGCTGTGCAATTAACAAAGATGGTTAAGAGAGAGCAGAAATACAATTTTGTGATGTTTTAAATTCTTTTTAAATTCTACTTTGGAGAAAATGTTAAACCTTTCAAAAAACTATAATTTTGCAAATATCTAGGTTTTGCACAGAGAGGTTCAGTTTTCATTTAATCTTTTCCTCAACCAGTGGATTTAGCAGGACCTCATAAAAGTTTCAGTGAGAAAGGCTGCCAAAATAGACACAACTCCATGAGATATTTAGCTTTCAATGAAAAGTAATTTTCTACTGAAAACCTTTCTGACCAGCCTTGGTGAATAATAACAAGTCTGACAGATCTCTCTTACGTGGGAAGGTTTAAGAGAGTGTATGTGTCATATGTACATTCACCTCAGTAACTCCTTGTTCTTGTAGTAACAAGATCTTTCTTACTCTCTCACCAGGCTCTACATCATCACCTGCAAGGAAAGCTAGGTGTCAATGCCAAACTCAAATTAATAAAGAGCTGAAGTACCTCTAATGGTGCCAGAAGTAATGTTTCAATTAATCTTTCTGAATTAATGTCTGCTTCATTTCCAGGAAGTCCAGAAGGATACGTAATGGACCCATTTTGCACTACTAAAATACTATGAGGAAAATATTTCTTCTCTAATTTGGATTACAGACCTGTAGGAGGAATTAAGTAGGAGGAACACTACCATGAACCAGTTTGGTTCTGGGAAAAAACAGAGAAAAGTGCAGTCCCTTTTTATTCTCTTTTGTAGTCTGGTAGAAAATCAAAGAGGAATATCGATCCTTCACTGTAATCCCCCCAGGAGCACACAAATTTGCTGCCAGTTCAGCCTAGAAGTAATCCATGGCCCTGGCAACTGGTGGATTTGTGACATTGCAGGGACACCTCTCCAGCTGAGCTCCTCTTGGGGTCGTGGAATATTTGAAGTGGCCATATACTAAAAAAATCAATTGGAAAGAGTGAATGTTGCTTTAAACTCATGGACACGTGCAAGTTCATGATGATGATTGCAAGAACCTGGTCCCCACTCACTTCAGGGAGAATGGGCGACTTGTGCTCTCTTCTCCAAACACAGCGCACATGCGCCTGCTGCCTTGCTCTCCTACAGTCTCTTTGATAACAGTCAAGCTATTATAATCTGTCTGTATATAATGGTGATGAAGCTTTCTAACAGCATTGCTGATAATGTTGTTATTACTTGGTAATTTCTTCCATTGTGAACATGGGAATGCAATGATTGTTTGCCTGATGTTTGACTGTGATTTTGTCAATATGGAGCTTTCACTTGCCAATAACCAAAAAGTATCTGATTAACTCTTTTTTTCTGTACTATTAAACATATTTGAGTCTCTCTGCTCTCCTGCTAGGCCAGCTAGCAGGAGGCCTCCTCATTACTTCATTCATTGCTTAGTAACGAAATAACTGTAGGAGTTCAAATGAATGGCTGAGTGGCAGAAACACTGACATGTTGTTCCAGCACAGAACCTTTTGCACCTTGTCACAGCAAAATAACACATGTATGCTGCCTGTAAGCAGCATACTAAGATTACCACTGTGTAATTTATTTCCATTGGCTGTTGGAGCTCAGTAATTCAATACAAATCATTGTAAAGTTGCCACAAAGGAGGGACAAATGGATCTGAAATGTAAGAACTTCTCTGTAATTTCTTAGTGATTCATGATGAAAACTATCCATTAACATTAGAAGAGCCTGCATTTCTTAAAATTTTTAGAGCTACATTCTTTGACGTCCTGGGTACTTCTGGAGAAGCCACAAAGAATTTGAGTCATACAGGCATCCCTTAGAGTCTCTCAGCATCTCATTGCTTGAGGCCTAAAGCCAGTACAAACAGTCCCTTCTCAGCTATTTATATTTAAAAAAAGAAAAAAAAACACGGAAATTATTAGATATAATATGAAAAATGCATTCAGAAGATACGAGAATCTTACCATTTGAAGCTGTAAGAATACCTACATAGGCAGAATATTACTTAAAATTAGTTTATAAAGCTGTATGGAAAAGATGTTATAGTCCGGCATGCTAATGACTGATAGGGGGAGCTTGCAGGAGACACACAGACATCTGTTAAGAGAATTATTTTGCATGAAGCACTTCCATGGACATCAGAACCTTTATTAAAGACCAAATCTATACCAAGGTTTCCTTTCAAGACCATGTACTTCTAGAGGAATGACTCTGAGCCATCATATTTTCTACCTGTCAATCTCAGTGTCTCTGTCAAAAGTAACTATTTTAAGAGTTGAGATGTTTGTAGAGAGCGCCTTGTTGATATAACAGTTCATGAAACCTGTTTTTTGTGCTTTTTTTGTTTTGTTTTTCTCTTTTTTAAGATCTGTGGGACTTTAGTGACTGTTTTCCTAAGGCTCTGTGCAATTACTAACAACTTCTTTTCAAGGCATTGATATTTATGAGTACTCTGTAAATTAAGTGCTCTAGCTCAGACTCACTCTAACAGGCATCTGAGCAGGGTTAGGAATAGGCTCAGATATTTATTTGTCCATAAAGAAGAATGTTTAAAACATAGAGAACAGCACTCATTACTTATGGCCCAGATTGAGCATTATGTGTAATTCTAAGACTGTCTTATATGTTTTTCTTAGTTTATCTTAACAAAATTTGGCAAATTATATATAAATATAAAAATAATTTTGGGAGTGGCAACATTACTATATCTAGAAGATAGTTTCGTTTTGCTAGTCCCATTAATCAGGCTGGGACACAATCCTAAGCCTACAAAATATCAGTAGAAAATACAACACAAGACAGACAACAGCTTTATTACAGTTTGTTCAAACATGTATTTAGAACTTACCAGTATGTTAAACAGTCACTCAGTAACTATCCCTCTGTGTCTTCACAGAACACAGATTTTCTTTATCTTTTTGTATATACAACTGATAGAACTATCTAATCTAATTCATTGAAAAGCACCTGCAGCACATGGAAGATTTGGAAATTAAATCAACCAATTGACATCTGAAACTCCTATTATTAAGTTTCAACATCCAATGATGAGAAAATGGTCTGTGTGTGCCTCACTCAATGACAACTGTGTGTACAACCTAGACTGGAATTCAGCTCAGTCCTAAAACAGCTTCACACTCAGAATTAACATAAGGCCAGTAACATTTCTTCACATTTATGATGTTACCACTGATACCAGAATCTAGCCATAAGTAGTCATAGAAAACTCAGATATGATATAGCTCCCCTATAGTTTGCAGCCTATAAGGCAATAAATATCTCCTCCAGAACAGCTTGTAAATGCTAACTCTCACAAATAACAACGTTATCACCATTCAATGAGGGAGGGTTAATAAATTTTAACAATAACCAAAGCAAAAATAATGCCCTAAAATCCAAGTGAATGAACTATTTCAACAGAGCTGGATAAAAACCAAGGAAACATTAAGAAGCGTAAATACAGTACAGTACACTATGTAAAAACTTGGGTTACTTCAATCCTCCAAGAACCAATAAGCTTCCAAGTTGTCTCCGCTTTACGGGAACAGAAACTCCCATCAGATCTCATCATACACGTGCAAATGCATGATAGAACAAAATTATTGACAGTTAAGTACAAAGGATACAAAATCATATTGTAAGAAAGAATGATTTGGTCTTTCAAAAGCGTTAAATACAATTTGGTCATTCATCGATTCATCAGCTCTAAATATACACAGTTCCTCATACTACATTAAACCAAAACCAGTGTAACTTGCCCCCCCCCCCAGTATTGAGATTTTTCTCTTGTGAGGGGTAAGGCTTATTCAAAATCAGCAAGAGAACATGCATTAACTCTTGCATTGTGTCTTCAGTTGCAAACAGAGCATATCACTATTCTAATGAAATGCATCAAGGGATAAACAAATATTTTCGGCTCCTTTTATCTTGTCTATAGAGATTTATCTCCTTGCTTGTACATTTTTGTGCATTGTACGATATCATAAAAAATGACTAGCACATACAGAATCACAGAAAATGGGGTTGGCTGGAACACCATTTAGTCTATTTTCTTACAGCAAGACAGCACTAACTCTCCAAATGCAGTTCCTGGCAGATGGTGGTCTACTTTGTTCTTCAGTAACTGAACCTCCACAACCCCCCCATACAAATTATTCCAGCACTTCACAATTCTTACATTAGCTAACAGAATGTATTTTTAATATCAAATTGTAGCAAGAAAAGATTATGGTTTAAGTCATATATTTCTACTTTCTTCACAATGGACAGGAACAGTGGATAATTTCCTTTCCCTTTGAAATTTGTTATGAAGACCATTGTTTTCTTTCCAGAGTAAACATGAAGATGAAAGTTACAGAGAATTAATGATCTCATAGTCCCTCTAAGGACTTTGAAATAACCTAGGTAGCTCTCACTAAATTAATTATTGAACTTTCTCTAATTAAAAATTGCTCATAAGAAGTGCTTCCTAACACAAGGGAAGCTTGACATGCCTGGTGAAAAAACTGTGTTTTCACCTCCAGTGTTTGACTACCAGAGTAAAGTTAGATGAACATTTAAAAGGCCTCACAAAAGACAAAGTTTCTCTGCACATATAATACAGTGCTTTCTTATATTTATTGATCCCAGTTATTTCAAGACAGATTTCCTTACCTAGGGGTTAAAAAGGTGCTCTTTTTTCCCCACTACTGGGCCTATAAATGATTTGCACCTACTGTAGGCTAACACCCCTGCTTTCTCTCGGTCCTGTTTCCTATTTTGCTGCTCCTAGCACAGTTTCTCTAGGGATTCTTGATTTTGTATGTGGTCAGCATCAGCTGTGACACATAGCAGGGAAGGGGGGGAGGGGGCAGAGTGGGAAAGGGGAGGCTAAGTCTGTTGCTCCAGTTGCAGAAGAGGTAGTGTAGTGCAACTCTGGATTTGTAACTACTGCAAATGCTGCTGAATTCTCCAAATTATGGGCAGCATGAAGGCTCAGTTCCCACTAAAAATAGGAATCCATTCTTAAAATTATTGTTCAAACTTAAACAAGGCTAAAGTAGTATGGCACTGGAAATGGAACCAACACTTTACTTAGGCACTACCATGGTGCAAGCAGTAAAATTTCATTTTTTGTCGTGACTGGTACAAGTATAGCCAGAACCGTACTAATAGCACAGATTTGGAGAAGGAAGAAATTGTGGAGTTGTAAATTTTGAGAATAGATTTTACTATTAAGCAACATAGAAAATAACATAATGTAAAGTTCCTATCCTTAGCAATAGAGGAATTCATAGGGAAGACACTTTTAGACAGGTTTTTTTTTCTAGGCTAATGCTATAGTACATTGACAAGAGAAGGCGGCTTCAGCTGAAAGACTGTGATTGGGTATAAATGGCAAGTCAGTGCTTTGAAATGTTACAAAGAATGCCACTACCTCTATAGGAGCAGAAAGGTGGATGTCCCAGTTTGAGGTAGAACAGAACCAATTTTCTTTTCAGTAATTTTACTTTTCAGTTATTTAGGGAGGACTGATGTGTACATTTGACTGTTCTAACTTTATACTTATTGGAGAAAAGATTAAAAATACAGATATAGATTAAACTGAATGGAGGCTGGTAGTTTCCTTGCAGTAGCCACAATAAATATATTTATTCAAGATGAAAGGGCACATTGTCTTTTAAAGACGATGCCCATACCCTTAACATTTAAAAACTTTTATTTAGGAGCAATTTACATGAAGAAGGCTTTTAGTTATCCTATTTTCACAGTCATTTTGGCTACTTGTTTAATAAGTGCTGTATAATTGACAACTAATTGACAAAAGCTCATTTTGTTGTTTTAGCTGTGCAATTATTCTTCTAATACACTACAAAAGGTGCCTAATAGGAGAGAAAAAAAGCCATTAAGGAATTGCATTTCTTCAATTTTAGGAGAATTATAATTTTTCTGCGTGTCTAAGACTGACTAGTAATGGGATTTATATAATTGGATGGAAGAAGGCAGTAAAGTAGCCAAAAATAAATGCAAAAAAAATTAGTAAGCACCAGAATTATTTGTTTCTACTTTCTAAGTTGAATTTCTCTGATACTACCTTAAAAAGTAATTTCTCCTGAAGGAGGGCTCTAAAAGTCTGCAGTGATTTTGTTCCTGAGCAACATAGCTACCACTGTCTCACAGCAATACTTTCATAGTGCTACTTGAGTCTCTCTATATAAGATGAATGGAAACCTCAGGCAGCAATGGCTTCAATGTATTGTATAAATCACTCTTTTGGTTTATTCTCCATAACTTCAAGAGAAAAAGATTGAAACTATTCACATCAGAAATCCCATGTTTTATATTATAAACCCTCTACTCTCCCTTGGGAAGAAGCTGGAGCTTGTGAACCTGTTTGCCAATTCTTCTAAAGGCACGAGGTACAGTTACAATTTAAATACCCTCAAACATTGTCCTAACTGAATAAATCACAATTTAGGCTTATTACCCATATCAACTAGGAAAAACCTTTGTGAATCAACATGGATTTTCAAGAAGATTGTCAGCACAAAGGTAAGCTCTTCCTGCTATCCCATTTAGCTGACTCCCTCCTCTGCAATGAAAATGTTTATTTTCTTCATACAAATTATTTGATCCAACAGTATCATTAGCATTTAACAAAATAGCGTCAGTAATAATGTTTTTTTTCCTGCAAAATCTCTGTATCAATATGCATATTAAATGTGTTTATTAACAGTTCAGATGAAAAAATAGAGTACAAATTCTTAGTCTCCAATATTACACTACTAAAAACAATTCAGCTATTGGAGTAGGGTTAGTAATGGAACTATGAGTATGTAAACCTCTGTTCAATGGTTCAAATCATTCCTGAATTATTTGGACCTGAATTATTTGGAACCTGCTGGAGCGAGTCCAGAGGAGGGCCACAAAGATGATCAGAGGGCTGGAGCACCTCTCCTATGAAGACAGGCTGAGAGAGCTGGGGTTGTTCAGTCTGGGGAAGAGGAGGCTTCACAGAGACCTTATAGTGGCCTTCCATCAACTAAAGGGGGCTTACAGGAAAGATGGGGAGGGACTCCTTACCACGGAGTGTAGCAATAGGACGATGGGTAAGGGTTTTAAAGTGAAAGAGGGTAGATTTAGATTAGATATTAGGAAGAAATTTTTTACTGTGAGGGTGGTGAGACACTGGAACAGGTTGCCTGGGGAAGCTGCGGATTCTCCATCCCTGAAAGTGTCCAAGGCCAAGTTGGATGAGACTTTGAGCAATCTGGTCTAGTGGAAGGTGTTCCTGCACATGGCAGGGGTTTGGAACTGGATGATCTTCAAGGTCCCTTCCAATTCGAACCATTCTATGAGTTTATGATTCTATTTCCATCTAAAACACAGTGTCAGATTTGGTTGAACTAAATGTTAAATTAAAATATGTTGTGACTTGCCTAAAAGTTGCTTGTTACCAGTTCTATTCAGGAGCTTCCCTGATTTCTAGTGAACAGAAACTCTCTGTTTAATACAGAAATCAGAAATTATTGTCTTTTTAGGGGAGAGGCTGATTGTTGAGCAACTGTTCAGTTATGCTTGTGTTAGAAAAAGAAAAATTGAATTCATATTACAAAAAAGCATAACTTTGAAATAGAATGTATATTTTCTAAATATCTCTCTCATCTTCTAAGAAGAATATGATGAAAATACATATGAGAGCTATTAAAAGACTTCCACAGAACTAAAAGATGCATTTTTTTGTGAGCCATCAAATTTCCAAAAGTTGTCATTACAGGAAAATATTTTAACCATTGATATTTCATTTTCAACTGGTTTAAGCAATGGCTTTAGAAAAATGTTTAGAAAAATATTGTGAACTTGCATGACCATTCAGCAAGTAACAAAATACTAAAAATGACGTATCAGAATAATATAATAACAGTATTGGAATGAATGAGTTAGACTGTGATATATTGAATGTTATGTATTTCAGATAAACCTTAATACAAAAAGATGTTCCCCTCAGTGCAGCAGCAGCTTTTTGCTATTTAAAAAATTTGTATTTTGACTCATTATATCATACTATGGCATTAAGTCATAGTGTGCATGATTACTATTTTACCACATAATGTAAAAAAATCATTAAATTACAGAATGTTAAAAAATTACCCTATTTTAAACCACAACTTATTCATAGCTACCCAACCATGGCAGTTTCATTTTGCAGAAAGGTATTTTAGCGAGATCTGATCCAAAATCATTTATTTTCCAGCAAGAATGTGAGTGAAATGCCATTCTGAAAAGCATCTGCCATTCCTATGCACAAGTGAACTACAGTAGCTGATGAGTTTTGTACGGTAGCTTTCAATATAGGTTAGAGTATTGTCATTCAGAGCTGCTGCTATATGTTTTTGGTTTAGACATATCTTGAAATATCTAAAAAGCATTCATAATTTTTAGGTTTCTTGATATATTAACTTCTATATTAACAAGACTTACAGGTATTATGCTGATTGAAAATACCTTGAAGTCAATAGGAGTCATTTCATTGACTTTAAGGATCACACAATGGGCAAAATTAAAGGATCACACAATGGGCAAAATTAAGGGACTTGAATTCAATATGGTCATTTTTTCTTACGTTTTTTTTTTAGATCTTTAGGTAACTTTCATTTACTATATTTCAAGGTATGAGTGCTGAAAAGACAAAGGCATGGTATTTTTTTTATTTATTTCCCTGTGTTCCATGATTTTATCCTAACTCCTCTGTTGGGCTTCCATTCTTCAAGGTTTCATTGGGATTTGTACTGATGCATGACTGGCATGGTTTGGGGTTTTGTTTGTTTTGTTTTGTTTTTCCAGTCATAGGATTTTATGATGGAAAGGTTGTGATTAGTTTGAAAAAGCTTTCTTTCCCTTTATAATTAATGTCTTACGATTTATGAGTAACTCAAGCGAAAGTATATAAATAAAGAAGACGGCATTTTATGGAAACTTCACACTTTGGCTTTCCTGTTTTAGGACACTGATAAGATTATAGAAAGAATGATGGATGCTGCATAACAGGTAACAAAAGTTTGTTGTGAATTGAAAAACGTGCATGTTTACAAAATAAATATCACTAAATTAATCTATCTATAATACATAGTTATTTATTAACTGACTTAGTGTGAAGTTATCTCATTGAGAGAAGAAACAAATAGAAAAACGTTTAATTGCAGATTTCCTTTAGTAGGAAACATAAGGGTTTTTTACTTTTTTTTCTTTTTACTTTTCTTTGGACCTTTATGTTGAAGGGGATATTCAAACTGTAACTGCTCAACAGTGGAAATTTGTGACCAAGGAATGATCTCGCATGAAGGGCAATAAGGCCCAACTGCAGAAGGGGTTAAACTGGCTGGAAGCAGCAATGCCAGAGACAGAAAGACTGTCTGTAAGGGAGTGAAGTTTCCCTTGGTAATGAGGTAAGAAACAGCTTCAGTATTGTCTTGTAGCCATCCTGGAATACTTGCGTTCAGGGGCCACCTTTAAGCAGCAGAGCTGGGCTGGTGGGTAGACCCAAGGCCAGGCTGAGGCACGCCATACTCACAGTATTGTTGCTGGTGCAATGTGAGCTATTGGGTCGTGCTGCATTTTTGCAGTCTCCTTGTTGAACCACTTATGGTGGTAGTACTCTGTTCGATGCATTATTCTTTTTTGTTGTTGTTGTTGTTTTTTTGATTTTTTTTTATATTTAAACACAAATGTGTACTTAATTCACCTCAAGGGATACAATAAAAATTCCCCAACAATGTATGCAGAGACTCTTATTACATTTAGAAATGGTGAAATTAACAGTAAAGAAAAGAACGTGGAACGTTTTCTCCTGCTGGTAACTTAAAAATCTCTCCTCAGAAACAAGTGAAAAATAATTGAAAATACTCTGCTTTCACCTGAGACAGTCTCCTGCCTTCCAGTTAATTTTTCTGTCTCAGTTAAACAACGGTTTAAATATTTTGTCTCATTCTTCTCTTTCTAAAGAAACCAAAATAGTTTCTTCAAAAAAACAAAGAAATTAGAATTTCATTCACTGGTATAAATGGGTCACTTGGGCTAGTGATTTTTCAAAGTAATATGAAATGTAGATGCAGTAACCACAGCTGACTGTAAAGGCTCAGAATTTAAAGATGCAAATGATCAGAGACTTACCATATACTTGGGTTTCTGCTTGAGCATCAGATTTGCAGGGTGAAATACACTTAATGTGAATGCAGGTTAAGTTCATGAATACTTCAGTGTTTTTTCGAAATATATCAAATCCATTTACTGATAATTTTAGTATGGTATATAAATTCCTATAAAACCAGAGAAATGGGAACAAAGCAACATGAATAAACAGTGAAAAGGAATTATTTCAGAGTTTAATGTGTGTATAGGATTTCAGGAGCAGAACTCAGGATCAAAACTTGAAGTTGTAGTTACTGAGATGTTTAGTATTCATTTGAACCAGCGTGGAAAACTCTATGAAACAGTCCTAGTCTGTTCTTAGGATCACTCACACTAATCTTTGTGGAGGTATTCTTTAATAATTTTATTTTGACTATGTATATTCCTTAACACAAGATTTCTTTAAGCAAACAATCCAGAGAATACAGAACATAGCTTATTAAAAAAAATAATATTTTTTCAAACTAAACAAAGAAAATAGCCTGGAAGAGTAAAATTAAGAAAAATATGTAATTTGGTTAGGTTCTTATTAATTTATAATGGTAAAATTCTAACTTTAACATGTATTTGTTTAGTAGGATTTCTTTTTGACAAATTTAAAAAGAGTGTTTTTTATTTCAAATTTTTTATTAAAATAAATTTTTTAAAGTAAAACAAATATTCTCTTTTCAGCTATAGTACAAATGTTTTTTCATACTACAATACACAAAATTTTAGTTTCCTGTGGCTGTGTGTTTTATGATTTGATTTCTCAGAAGCCACACTAGGTGTAACTTCTGAGTAAAATTTATTCATTAAGATGAAAATTCCTGATCTAATCTAATTCTTTTATATGGACTCTTTGGTGACTAATACAGTGGTCTTCTTCAATAAGACACTACTTCATTTTCTGTCTTCTGTCTTGCCATCTATTTTAGCAAGAATATAATACTGTACTCTTTCTGCCAAAAACTGCATAAGGTTGACCAACAGATTACTTTATGGGCAAGGGAAGTCATGAACACCTACATCTAAAGTAACAGTGTAGGGCAATAAGTATGTTTCCTGACAGAAGAAACAACAACAGTAGCTTTAAGAGTTGAAAATTCTTCTCCATCTTCACCTCTTGATCCCTACTGGAAAGCATAATGAGAATTTAAATGAGTAAGAAAAAAAATAAAAGAACAAAAAAATGAAGCTTCCTTTTAACTGTCTCTCCTTTAAAAAAAAAAAAAAAGCAACCAAAACTCAACCTATCATTTTTCCCTCTAATAAGTAGAAATAAGGTTTTTTTGATTTTGTTTAATTTTTTCTTCAGCTGCATTTGACAGAATCACTATTAATGTGTTTAAATAAAATTCTTAAAGAAAAAGCAAAAAAAACCAACCTACACTAATGCTTGTACCATAGCATTATGGTGACATCTATGAATCTACAAGGTCTTTGCAAAAATATGTATGAACACACTGAGGCTTCCTAGCACTCTGAGGTTAAAGGCATAATACACATGTATTGCCTTTTAATTTCATACATTCATTAGTTGAACTTAGATAATGAGAGGAACAATAGATACAGTAGTTAATAAATTATACCTGCAAATTCTTACGTTTTTCTCATTCAGCTATGCCCCCTGGGAAAGGTTTATGCTATAGGAGCGTAGAACCACCATTACACTCATTAGGATTGACTGCCTTGTGGACTGAGTAGGTGCCCTATAATTTTAACCTGAGTCACTGTGTGACCATGTTACAGCAAGGAAAGTGGGAAGATCTGCAGACCAAACTTTCCTGCTTGTTGGCACAGAGGAAACAGTTGATGTTAAGACAAATTAGAATCCAGAAATTAGCCATTCCTATGCTCAAGGCTACCACTTGAGTCTCGGTGGGTACATTAAAAATTAGTGGACATCACTTGTCCTAACACTGTCCAAATACTAGAAAAGTTATAAGAGGTTCTAGATTCTCCTTGAGTGTCCAGACACTTACAAGTTTGGCATAGTGCTCTGTTTCTGTTAGGGAGCTAAGCTTTTTGTTCAAGCTCTCCTGCTTATTTTCCATTTAACACAGAGCTTCTATCTAATGCCCTTTTTCGCTGAGTACTGATTATTCTTTTTTTTTTTAAATAGGAATAATGCTTTTGTTTGCTGTTACAATATTTAATATTTGTGCAAAAATACTATACACACTTTATTCAAAATGGTCCACAATGAAAGATGCTTAAAATTTTTTGAAGTTAAGCATTTGAGTTCCATTCCTGATTTCATACTTCTTCTGCAAAAGAGTACTTTATAGTACTTTAATTTCAGTTTCTCAGTATCTCTCATTGTAGTACCAGTCTGCTTTTTCTCAAAATCAGGATCGTTACCAAATCTGTACTGAACAAACTCTAAGTCAAATTTCTCTTACAGGAAAAAAATATGGAACATTTCCTTGCCTGTAGCACTGTTCAACAGTGATAACACTTTACTTACAATGTATGGACAACTGCATTTTCTAATGCAGTACCAGGCAAATATTGATCTCTCACCGTAAACAAAATTCAGTGAAATTTTCATTGAACAGAACACGTATAAACTGAGATACTAGCACTGTATAAAGTCTCTGACTTTATTAGATTGTTTTTAAGAAAAAAAGAGATCCAATAATCCATGATGGCTTTAATAGGAGCCATTTCCAGGTTCCATCAATAGAGAACTCTTCTCCTTTTGGATGCTGCATATATGTGCTTTAATCACTAGTATCAACATCACTGATGCCTCAGTCTGCTGCCTTAATTTAGCTTCTCCTTCACTCAGGACTTTGAAAATATGTGTGGACTTTACAACAGTGTGTCAGTCCCTGAGTCAGAAAGTCATCCTGGCCTCAAGGAGTATGCACACACTTCCCATTAGCTCCCGTGTTTGTTTTTGAACTTGAATATAGCCTCCCATGTCATACTGCTTACTTTTGTCTGAATCTATATTTGCATCATTACTGATTTGACACCTGTTTGACAAGGTGCTTCAAGTCCAGGGGAGACTGCTGGAAATCCATACCTCTTTTTTCCTGGGTGACAGAGTGTAACAAACCAAATCTACAGCTAATACCAGAAAAGGTATAGGGAACTGGCCGGGAAATCCAAAAGCATCCTTCACAAATGCCTACTTTCTCTTGTAAAAAAAATCCTCTCACTTCACATTGAAATAAAAACAAATACCAAGTTGAATTTATTACTACAAACAAAGCCAAAAAAACCTCCAAGAAACACACAAACAACTGGTTAAGAGACCTAAGAAGTGTAGAAATGACACCTTACTTTTATTAGAGAGCGATTGTTAACTGCCATATCAACAAACCTGATCATCAAAGGGATGTATTTGTTAGTATAGCTCACACAAGTTCCCTGCACAAAATTGATTAACTATTAAAAATTCACTCTTTTTCCTGTCACATTCTTTACTCAAACTGTTATTTTCTAGCAATGATGCACTTGACAGGGAAATGATTTTTCACACTCTTGTTTGACACACTTATGCTAGCAAAACCTTCAACATAGCTCAAGCCAGAAAAACACTGGAGAATATTCCCTGAGAAAAGTGTAACTGAAAAGAAAATTAATAACCCTTCTTTAGATAAATTCAACAGAGGACAAGAATTAAATATTTGTCAGTGGAACAGCTAAAGCAGTGATTCAATGCTTTTATGCTATTCGGAAACCTTTGAAATAGCCAATTTATGTATTGCTTAGTAAAACCCAATGCAAGTAGCTCACTGCCTTTAAAGAAAATCTTCACATGCGCCAGCGGAAAACGAAATTCCCTGTAGTGGTGCAGACCCTCTGGGCCATGTTGTGATGTCAGGACCAGCCAACATTGTGTTCTTGTCTTGGTTACAAGTGCAATGAGCTGGGACGATCTGGCACTTTCTTATCTTGGTTATATGTGCAGTGAGTTGGGACAATCTGGTCTCTCTTGTCCTAGTTACAAGTACGGTGAGTTGGGATGATAGGCACTCCCTAATCATACCTGAAACTTCTTCTACATGACAACCATACCTGAGAACTCCTGCTGCATGGATCATAGTCTGTTTTGGAAGGTAGCAGAATTACCTGACAAGAATTGTGGCCAAAATGGAAAAACACTGACCAAAGTCAATCACCTCTCAATCCTATAAATAGCGATCCTAATTGAGACCCTTTGAGCTTTCTGGGATCACAGCAGGCTGTGAATCAGTACAACCCCTTGAGCTGGAACACCTCTCAGGGCAGATTTTGTGAGGATTTCAAAGATCATCCGCTGACAGATGCCAACGAAGAAGAAAGGTTCAAAGATCACTTGCTGACAAATGCTGACAAAGGAGAATAGTGAGTAATTCACTACAATTAGATTTCACGAGGTTTCAAAGACTATTTGGTACCAATAGTTTACTACAATTTGCAAGGAGAGAAAATCTTGGTCATAGGTTAACGTCTATATCTATGTTTCTGTGTGTGTTTGTGTGTGTGATGTGATTTAGGAAACTTTGTTGTAAGACTCATGTTTGTGTTTGCGTGATTTGGTTTAGGAAATTCTGTCATAAGTCTCGTGTGAACCTTGCCATTTTTGAATTTTTAACTAAGTCGTTGTGTTGATTATAGCAAATTTTATTAAATTATTCTGATAATTGGCTGATGATGAAATATTGTTAAAATCATACAACCTAATCTTGTGATTTACTGTAATAATGTTAATAAATCTTAAATTACTGCTACCTCATAGTTGTGTAGGATCCATAATCACTCATTTCACGACAAATTGGCATAGTCAGCAGGATCTTTAACATTCATGATATTCCCTCAAAGCCTAACTCTATGGTTCTAGTTCAGACAAAGTGCCAATTGACTTAAAAGGCAAATAAGAAATACTCTCACCCCTATGTTCAGTATAAGAAGGAACAATATTTTATGAGATCTGTTAAAGCAGCTCCCAGTTCCTTGCACAATATTTCTGACATATGTTATTTCAGTGTGATGTTTCCATTGGCACTCTAACCCTTTAGCCAGCCATGAAAAACTGAAAAATTACTTTGTGCAATTGAACTGACAAATACAGATCTACAGGATCAACATTTAGCAAGAGTCAATCATCGTAAATTCCATGTTTCCATTGTCTCCTTGAAAAATTTATGATGTAGTTTGGCTTGCTTTTTAAATGAATGCTGAACACATATTGTCAGCAGAAGGATTCCACAACTCTGTAAGCAATAACATTTTTTTTAGATCCTGAAAATTTGTCCCAGTGGGAAGGTTTGCAGCTTTACAGAAGCTGGTTGGGCAGCAATTTGTTACTTTATTTAGGCTCTGTATTAAATTTTTATTGTGCTTTAGTTATTTATGATATATTCTATGCCATCTAGAAATGTGCTTCTAGAAGATGCTGCTAGACCAGAACCATACTGTGTAAAGCAGTGTGGAAGTTTTAAATTGTCCATATCCTAATATCTTTACACTATAAAGATAAAATAAAAAGCAGGAGAGGAATACATATGAAAATAGGATAGGATTTTCCTTTGACAGGAAAAGGGGAAAAAAACCAAAACCAAACAAAACCAGAAATACTCCTAGATTTCACTTCCCATCTCTCCCATAATCATATTCATAATCTATCTGAATCAAATCACTTACCTTCTTCATGCTTCAGTTATCTATGTATGAAACAATAATAATGGATTTTCTTCTGTCCCAACTTTGTATTTAACGTAGGGAGGAAGGAAGCTTTAAGGATTTTGATCTTCTTTACTTCTTTGTATGAACCAGGAAAATGCAGAAATATTGTTGTTCAGAAATGGGTAGGCAGAAAACTCATCATCTTGGTAGCTGGTGAGTATTGGTTTTACTGAGGGCTCTAAAATCTTTTTAAGCTTATTTATTCTGAAGAAAGAAAAGAAGGATCAGTACCTATGCAGGACAAAATAACGGTCCTCGATAGCAGCAATAAAGCAAAGATGACACTATTGAAGTACTGAAAAAAATTTACAAGTAGGAAAAAGACATATCAAAGAGAAAGTCACTGCAAATAAAAATTTAACTAGAAACTGCAGTACCTAGAAAACATTTTCAACTATGCTTGCTCTGAAAATATATTTTGTCAAGACCTGTCCTTGAAATGAATTGTCTGATCAGGACTAGGAATCAAAAATTTCTAGGACTGGCACACTGATGCTTATTTTACTTCAGGAATTGGTACCAGAGATATTTACTGGTTCATAATTATGTTACTTTCAGATCTGGCCTAAATGCTGTTAAATATGTTTCAGTTGACAGCCAGCCAATTGGTCAAAAGCTGGCTGAGTACAAGTTGACAGTGTGCCCAGGTGGCCAAGAAGGCCAATAGCATCCTTGCATCAGAAATCCTGTGGCCAGAAGGACTAGAGAAGTGATCGTCCCCCTGTACTCAGCACCAGTGAGGCCCCATCTTGAATACTCTGTTCATTTTTGGGTCCCTCACTGCAGAAGAGACATTGAGGTGCTGGAGTGTGTCCAGAGAAGGGCAATGAAGCTGGTGAGGGATCTAGAGCACAAGTCTTAAGAGGAGTGGCTGAGGGAACTGGGGTTGTTTATCCTGGAGGAAAGGAGGCTGAGGGGAGACCTTATCACTCTCTACAGCTACCTGAAAGGAGGTTGTAGTAAGGTGGGGGTTGATCTCTTCTCCCAAGTAACAAGCGACAGAACAAGAGGAAATGGCCACAAGTTGCACCAGGGGAGGTTTAGATTGGATATTTAGAAAAATTTCTTCACCGAAAAGGTTACCAAGCATTTAAACAAGCTGCCCAGGGAAGTGGTTGAATCGACATCCCTGGATGTATTTAAAAGACAGGTAGATGTGGGGCTGAGGGACATGGTTCAGTGGCGGTTTTGGCAGTGTTAGGTTTATGGTTGGACTGTATGATGGTAGTGTCTGTTTTTAGGCCTTGATAAATCAGATATTCTGGGCAAGAGAATGGAAGGTTTTATTCATATAAACACTTAAGGGTGATCCAAAACTTAGTTATGCTGACCAAAGAAACTGCGAGGTGATAAATTCTGCCAAGGGAACTGTGTCATGTCAGTTCCTTAAGCCTGTAGAGAAGTTGAAGAATCCTGCAAAGTCATCACACATGAAAAAAAAAGTAGAAAAGGGTAACAGGGTATGTTAAGAATTTGCTTCTTTGCTGCTGCCTTTCAGCCCATCATCAATACAATTCCTGTTCTCATGGAGTGTTGGTCTCATGAGCTATGCAAAAGACTACAAAAATTGGAATAGCTTAGCAGGTTCGATCATTTTGTCATCTCCTTTTCACAGTACATTGGTGTACAGCAGCAGTTGAAAAACCATAGACTGCTGATAATTTTGGGGAGTGGGAGGACAGCAATATGTTGGTGTAATATAACTGAGAAAAACTGGTTACCTCATTCTCTTGTTTTAAGTACAAAAGGAGGCAAAGAAAAATTGGTATATGGCACATACTGCCCCTGCCATATATTCACTTCTCACATAAGCATTGCCATTATCAGTGTCTTTATTCCTGTACTTGCTTCTGTGATAACAATATAGACAGAACGAGGGGGTGCTAATATTGCTGTAGCAATCACTCTCTTGCTCTTTTTAGTTTATGAAGGAGAAGTGAAATATTGGGAGATTTTGATATTTTAAGTCTTCTCTGGCTTGTAAGTTCGGATTCTTTTGGTTTGTTTTTTTTGTGTTTTTTTTTTTTTTTTCTCCTTACAAATTAAAAGTTTTTAGCATTATTCTAATACTAATTTTTTTCTTATCTCAAAAATAATAGTTTATAATGATAATCAATGACACTGTTTTACCATGTTGTCCCCTGTGTCTAAGGAAGTTCATTATGAACTCATCAGAGCAGTCAGTGAAGGGTATAATAAAAAGCAGGGCAAGTGTCTTTAAAAAAGTCCTCTGATATTTCTTGAAATGATTCTGTGTTTGAAAAGAGAGGATAAAGCAGAAAGCAGACCTCATAAAAACAAGAATTATTTTTTGTGTGACTTGGTACTACTTATAAACGTATTATAGATTAAAAACACTTATGTCTATATAACTCACTTGTTTTAATGGGCTGCTAATGTCTATCACTTCTGAATATGATGCATAATAAGACTTTTGGTTTTGCTGTTACAGAATCACAGAATCATAGAATGGTAGGGATTGGAAGGGACCTCTGGAGATCATGTGTTACGTGTTTTAAATCAAAAAAGCAAACACACTACCTTTGAAAAAGCAAGTAATTTACTAAATTTGGAAGGGATGAGTTCCCTTCTAGGGAAATGAATTCTATGTGATGGTTATGTGTAGATGGACCAATAAACTAGGGACCTGGAAATGTAAAAATAACACAGTAAGATTACTGAAACTATCATGCTCCCGTGTCTCTCTGTGGACTGTGAATTCTAACACTAGAAAACAAAGTTTCCAGCTGATTATCTCTTTGGGCTCTTAAAATGAAGTTTGATCATTTTTACTCCATTTTGCCTTGCATCAGTTTCATGGGAATGTATGGAATAATGAGACCTAGAGGAATTACTCTACAAGGAGTCCTTCAGAACTTTTCTCTATTATGGGACAGGATGATTAAATACATTTTTTCTCTTAATGTTTACCCTTTTATAATGTTCAAGAATGTATAATAAGTAATAAACATATAATAAAATACATTATATTATATAGTAATATTAATTTTTGGCATGTCTAGTCTTGCAAATGTAATTTAGAAATATGTAAGTTTTTCTTATTTAAGTCAATGCAAATTAGAAATGCAAAGGATTATCCTAAACTAGAGGGTTTAACATTAATATAAATATTTAATGGAATTCTCAATCAAACCTGTTTTTTTAACTAGCTGACACATACTGCAGATAGCATTTTATGTAACAGTTTATGTGACTTGACATTCCCCAACCATTTCTGTAAACACATACTTAAAAGAATCTATTTTCTTATCTCAAACAGATGTTTTCTGTGTATATGTGTGCAAAACAATTGCCTCAGTGAACTATTAGGGGTGTACACATTTTAATGGCATTCACTGACATGTAGCGGGAGATATACTATTTCTGAGTTAAATGCCACTGAACTGCATATTGCAATTAGCGTACAATAATCAAAGAAAGTGTATTATAGTTATGTCATTAGTGAGAGAATTTGCGTAACTTCTTGCAAGTTTGTAACTCGATTGAAAAAATATACGACAAACAACTAAGACATTTGGAAAGAGAGCAATCAGAGCAACACAGAGGAAAAGCTGGCTACATAAAATAGTGATGGCCTTTAATATCGAACCCACTAGATACACTTTAATTAGGTGCTGAGACTAAAATCTGTAACCTTTGAAGGGTTTGTGTGTTGCATACTCACAGCTGCTCGGAGGAGTGCACAGATGGGCATACAGACTGTTGTCCAGCTAGGCTGTGGGAATAGCTGCAAATTAAGTGTTTGGTTACCATTTCCAAATACGGAATATGCCTGCCAACTTTCAAAATAAATGGGTCTTTATGTCCAGATCCCATTGGTGCTTATGAACAGGGACGAGCAGAGGGCAGGCTGAGATGTCAGCCTGTGGGTGGGGACCAGGATTTGATCAAGTGAGGAGTGCCAGGGTCAGAAAAAGCCCTGGGACAGCCAGTCAGGGCCACGGCAGGACATCAACCTGCGGTTGGGACCTGACTCAGCAGGGCCCATGACCAGACAGGGCAGGGCAGTGGTGGGGCTGGAGGTCAGCGACATTGCTGGACAACCCAGAGAGGTTGACATGGAGTCTTCGGCTCAGGGGTGGGTTTTGGGGGGCACAAGTGGGGCTGATCAGGACTATTGAGGCTTATTAGTGCTCTCAGGTCCCTGAAGGTGGCCTTTCAATGTATCAGTCTATTTCTTCCAATAACTGGAGAAAGCAGAAAAAAACCTCTGAATAGGGCAGTCATCAGAACATTACATCTCTCCCTGACATGTTTGCCCTTCATTCTTAGCCTAATGTCCTTTTTCATCTTCAAGGTCTTTGCAATTCTCAAGCGCTTACAAATAAAACCAAAATTTCAGTTCATTTCTGCTAATTGTACTACCTTGTAGTAGTTTATGAAATTATCTTTCTCTTTTCATTATAATACTAATCAAAATACTATTTCCCTGTTTCATATTTCCTATGGATCTAGCAATGTATTGCCTACATCAATTGCTACAAGTTTTAATATTGTCATTAAATATTCCAGCTATGGTGAGGTCCCGCATACTAGGGCAGGAATCATTTGTAGTGGATGCTGTGAAAAAATAGAAGAGGATTTCTGGAGTTTCCTTTAATGTGTCCTCTGTGCTGATTATCTAGACCCTTTATCCTGCTGTTTGAAAGTGAAAGTAGTTTTGATTACAGAATCATAGAATCACA
>VYXH01000067.1:0-48850 GCA_013397275.1 Burhinus bistriatus | reverse complement strand
ACCCCTGTGATTCTGTGTGACTTTTAGTCAGAATAGAAATATCACAGAACAGTTATCTTTGAAGTATGCTTGCTCAAAACATAGTATTTGGTTTATCCTGTCAAATCCTGGGAGTGTACTTCTGTCTAAGAAAAAAAATAAAATTTAAAATATCAGTTAATTTTTTTCATTCCTCAAGGAAAGTTTTTATTGTGGAATCTCCAGTGATTCAGGTAACTCTTACTTATCTGAACATGTTCACTTAGCTCTAGGTACAATACTAAGGTACAAGAAATACTGTATGAAATACTGTTTTGAACCAGAATCTTTTCAAAGGGGTATTCTTTAGGCATGTTATTCTTTGTTTACAAGCCCTGTTTTAGAGGGTTAATTACATCCAAGTGTATCCTTTTATTTCTAGGTCCTCCTCTACAAAGAGTGAAACAACCCTGCAAAATCAGAGTCCAGAGCTGCAATCTCAATTTCTCAATGAAGAATATAGATATCTAAATATCTAGATATATGTAATATCTATTATTATTAGATACATATATAAGATATATATTTTTTTATATTTCCATAAACAGTATACCTATTATGGGGCTTGGAAAGTCAATATATTTGCTGATATAAGGGTTTAAAAACTTACAGTTGAAACAATAGTTTAGAATTATGTATGTCATGTAAGTATATAGCATACAGTATACTGAATAATGTCTCTGTTTGGAATTATCCATTTACCAAGTAAAACAAAACACACTTAATTACTGGTTTCAAGAACAAGAAAAAGTCTGAAATTTTGCCTAAGATTTTTGGAGAAAGGAAATATAGGCTTCCATGCCTTTGTCCAAAATTGTTCCTCAGTTTCATGAATTACTACTAGACACTTATTTTCACAATATTCAGGTATAATTGTATTCCAAAGTACAGGGAGTCTTGAACTAGACTTGAAATTAAACCAAGCAATCAGAATAATTTTAAATAATACTTCTAGTCCAGATGAATCAGAACCATTAAAATAAACTGAAATGTCTCATTAGAGCAAATGCTTGACTATGGGACTCTCCCTTTTGTTGTTGTTTGTGGATAAGAGGAGATTAGGTGTACTCTGTTACAACATAGTTAACTTTGGTCATGAACTTACATGGATAGGTTTAGGATGGACTTGTTTAAATTACTAAATATATTGTATTTTGCCCAGAGAACTAAAGCATGCATCCTTTGCACCCCCTGCAAACACTCATATTTCATTCCTCTAAATGGTAGTTGCTTCATACATGGAAGAATTAAAACATAATTTCGTTTGAACTACAGAATGAAGTTGGAGCCTGTATAGCTAGAGTGAAATTGTACAGACTAACATTAGCACTATAAAGGACATAATTAACTGAACTACATGATTAAAACTCAATTGAAATATTGCTTGATTTTAAAGTTTAAAAAAGGGATATGCTTATCTACATAATGGTATACAGCAAGATGACCATGTATTACCACTAATGTTCACTTGCTACTTTTACAACAGTAATTTCAATAATATATGATCTTTAAAATTGCAAGAAAAGAAATTGTAAACATTAAATGACAAACTGTAATTCCACAGAGTTCATTAATACGTAACTGAATGACAAGTTAAGACTTAAAGAATGGCTAATATTTTTGGTACCTTAAAACAAAAATGCTATATTCATCTATGGTTTAAGATAAGGTTTGAAAGCCTTATGCTATTTTAAGGGGAAGGTTTCTCTTTAATTAGTTGATAAGTTCTATAATATAGCACTAACTTGAGAAGATAGTTTAAAGTCTGCATTTTCATTTAAATAACCAATTACCTTCAATTCAGAAGATTTATTTAACCATGTAAGTTTTTTAATTCTGTTTAAAATCATGTTTAAGAACAAAATTATTATTTCTTTGCCATGAGAGAAAAGTTGTGACAGTGAATTAAAGGGACTGTTTATTTTTATGTTTATAAACAGGGGCATTTATTCTGATTTCACATCGGTTTTCCATTAAGTGTGATTTCATTAATTTTTAACTTTCAGTTACACCAGAGTGAATGAGAGCAACACAGGAGCAGAACCATAACAGTTATTTAAATCAGTGTGGCATACTGTGTTCCATTAGTTTTCAAAATTTAAAAGGGATAAATATGTAAACACTTCTAAGTACACAAGGCAGTTAATGAAGAGATAAATAAATATGTATAGATATTTAAAACAATGTAAGACATAAATTGTAAATTACGTTTTCCTTTCTATTAGCATATGTCCCAGAAGATGAGAATCTTATGTGTAGGATTGCACTGTTATAACATATATCGTATCATATTCATATCACATGATATTTATTTTGTATCATATAAACAAAATATGATGCACAAAATTTTGCCTAGACAGTAAAAAGACTACTCAAACCTGACGTGTTCCACATGTCTTAAAAATCCTGGACAAAGGATGATACAAGCCAATTAAATATGCAGCAGATGGCCACTGAGGCAATGCATTTGGGACATGCAAATCCACTGTGCGGGTGAAGATCCTCTGTGCAGGATGTGTCCTGTAGGTATGATACATACACATCATTTGCACACGTACTTCACACAGGGAAATCCTGTGAAAAATTACGCCAAGCCACTCCCAGCGTGATTTAGGGAGTGCTAGAACTCAGCCACTACTGAAAATTCTATTAATTAAAATCAGGATAAAGATGACTAACTCAGGTGTTGTGAAGAGAGCCCAAATCACCTTGACTGATCCAGCGGTTCTTCTTGCCCAACATTGTCTTTGCTGTCTGTTTCTGGTCAAAGGGCTTGGCAGCTGTGACAGAGGCGATACCAGGGTGCAGGTCTCCAGTGCCATTTGCAATGACACATGGCTTCCCTATATGTCACTTGTCTGATTGTGCCTATCAACTTCTCTCTCTTATGCCCAATTTTCAATAAACTATTTTATGACACATTATAGTGATCAGTTTTGAGCTTTGTTTTAGTGTTTCTGCTTATAAAGGCACAAGAGAAAAGAAATGCTCTCAATGAACTACTGTTTTATGCCACATATTTAACAGAGGCACAGACTACTGCAACTTCAGCATAAAATCTGTTCAAAACTGAGAAATCCTGCTGAAAACAGGAATTGAAATATTCAGAATCTTGGTATTATATTTTAAACAATGAAAAGTATCTGTTGCTTGAAAAGAATATGAAATAACTTCAGAACTAGAAAATATGGGGTAACTGATTTTGTTTTAGGTCTCCCCTTAATTTCTTAGTCAATGGCTTAAATCTGAAACAGGAAGTATATTATTTTTCATGTCTACTTCTTTCTGCCCTTAGAGAAAGTGAGCCTTTCTTCTTAAGATATTTTAAATTTGTATGTTGTGAGTTTTTAGTTGTGATAGTTGGTAGAAATTCACTGGGGACTTGTGAAAAATAACAATGAAATGAGTCTTTAAATCACCGTGAAAGTATTTTAATGAAATGTGAATGATAGTTTAATGAAAATTACATGTTTACAGACCCAATTCTTGCTTATAATCTGGACTTTAAATTTAATTATACCCATTTATAAATCAGGAAACCAGAAGTTTTATGACAAATATTCATCTTCAATCAATTACCCATTTAGTAGAAACATTCAATTATTTTTTTTCTTTTCTGGAAGAATAAGGTTAAATTGGTTTTTTAATTAGTTATTCATCAGCATTATCGACTAGGTCAACAGAAACACGCAGAGCTTTACATAGCATATTTAAATATGAATGTCAAATCTTATGCAGAGCTTTTAGTGACTAATGCAGAGGTGTAATAAAAAATTTCTTTTTAGTATTACAATAATAACAATAATAATAATAATAATAGTTGATGCCACAATCTTTGCACTTCATAATACTAGGCCTTGTGAGATGATGGATTTCTAAATATCTTAGAATTAGACCTGAGCGTGATCTGGAGCTACAGCCGGCAGAAAAATTTTATTAGAAAGACACGTAGTTCTGTTCATTCTATTTTTGCATGCCAGGTTATTGTAAACACAAAAAACACTGATTAAAAAACATCAGAACAGTTATTCACTTGAAAATGTTAAAATATTTTGCACTCCCAAAATGTAATCCCATCTTGTTTTCTTGTTAAACTACCCAGTTGGCACAATATTAAGTTTCACTTCCTGACAAGAAGTGCTAATATTAAGGTTCGTTTTCTCTGTGTAGATAGATTTCTGCATGGTGGCTCAATTGCAGTGAATCTTCATAAATCAGCAAAGGAGAGCTAGTTCTCTGGGGTTCTACTCCACACCTTTCACTGACTTTGTGGTCAGAGGTAGAGGAAGTGCTGCTTAACGCTCAACTGGCACAGAAGGAAATTTCTAGATCAGTTGCACTGTGATTAGACTTTAACTAATCAGAAGTAAAAGTTTAGGGTTTGTGGTGTGTTGTTTTTTCTTTCTTTAGAAGAGGAATACAAAAATATTTACTAGCAAAATAAAAGTTCTTACAAAAACTAACCATCCTTACAAAAAACACTTGTACCCCAAATTCTGTACTCTGACACAAATTCAGGTTTTTAATGCCTCCTTAACAGGCTTCTGAAACAGCAGTTCGCCTATTTTCTGTCCATTACTTAGGTACTGGGAAGGAATCAGGCGCATTGTCTTTAATGGGACTTCACTCATTTTATTGCCTACACTCCATCCAGTCAAACCTGTAGCTCGGGAATATTGTCCAGCTCTCTGTTTTGCCTTTAAGATAGTAGGTAGTTAATATAGTTTCTTCCTACACCTGATTTTATTTTATATTTCTTGAAATATCAGAAACACTTTGAAGGAAATTATAAAGAGAAATCAGAGGAAATGCTCTAACATAATATTGTTACCTCAATGTGGAGGTTTATATAGCATTTGACAGGATTTATTGCATATAAAATTTTGCAGTTGAGCAAGTACGCATTTCCTACACTGAGCTGAGATTCTACTGTCAGCTGCTGTGAATTTGTAGCAAGAGTGCAATAAAAATAACACAGATTTCTGTTTACATGTGTTGCTATACAATATTTAAAGTCTAAAGTATTTGAAAGGTTGTTAATAGATGGAAGTGTTTATGTTAGAGGAGATGGAAAAATGGAATAAAGAGTAGGAGGCATATGGTAACTCAGATGAGAAACATTTCATGCTGGAAGAGATATTCCTCTTATATGGTGTGTCAGATAATCTGGTGTGGGTATTTTTCTTTGTTTATATTATGTCTTAAGAATGACACAGTTCCTGTGAGGAAATTAGTATTTTAATGAATTTTAGACAGTCTTGCCTGAGAGAAATATGTATGTAGCCATAAAATATGCAAAGATAGCCCCAAATGATGATGGTTTCATTTTTAATGTTCTTTGTTTATTGCATTAATATTTTAAATAACTCAGTCAAGATGAGGAGCTTCCGCTTACATGTGTATAGCTATATATTTTTAACTGACTTGTAGTTTCCCTAGGACAGGACTTCAGCTGATGAAAAAGCCTTTAAAAACAGATTATGAAATGAGTTCTCTGCCTATCTCTTGAAGTTGTGTGTGTGAGTTTGGGAAAAATGGTTAATTAAGAAGAGTACAATTTAAATCTGGCTCAAACAAAAGGACTTGGGTATTGTGACATGACATACGGTACCCCCAACCTCAGAGCCTGTCTCTAAGAGCATTATTTGCAAAGCTAATTTCAGTTTGGAGCAAGGTGAGATTGACAGCTGCCAGTACAGTAAGTGCTGGGATGCCCAAACCAATCAATAGGAAATGTGGAAGAGCAGAGCATTTCCGAGATGCTGTCTCCTGCAGGGACCGCACTCCCCAAAGCTGGAAGCCAGAGTACTGGTTTTTGCACATTCCCCTCATAAAAGCACTTGCCCAGTAAGTGCTGTTCTGCTTCCCGGGATGCCGATGGAGTTTGTATTTGCTACTTGTTGGATAAAGGAACAAAAACAAGTAAAAAATAATTCTGAGAGCAGCCACTCAAGACAGCATCTTTCCCATCGGACCAGCTGAACTGCTAACATCTGCTTTCCTTTGGCCCATGTGGCTTTTGCACTTCTTGCTCACACTAGCACAGTTATCCACAAAAAGGATAAAAGGTAGTTGCCTCCCATAGCTCTGTGACTTGCATGGTCTGTTATGATGCACCGGCTCCAATCCTAAACTTCCTCATCCTTTGCAGAGGGTGTGTGTCTCAAAACGGCTCTCTAGAGCAGATGTTACAACAAACAAGCCATTAGACATAACAGTTTAAGTAAACTTTGTGTGTTCTATGAACCTTGAGCAAACTGGCTCAGTAGAGATTTTCAGTAGGGATTGGTGGAGGAATGCCTATTTTACAGAGATTGGAAGAGGACAGATCTTGAGAAGACAGATACACAGTAATCAGCTCAGCAAAGGCCATGCACAATATAGTTCTTGTTCAGACATTTTGAGAAGTTACTGTTCAAACCACTAGTGTGTCTCAGACATCTGTGGAGGTTAGTTTTCTTTCCCTGCTATGTCTTCTTTCTTTTTTTTTTTCCATTGGTCCTCCGAACTTCAGCATCTCCTCTTGTTTATGTAAGACTCAGAAAGCTCCTCGTTCTGGTGTTTATAAGTCCAGATCCTCCAGTTAACCAGGAAATGGACTTGTGATGTCATTTACCATTGCTGCTGCAATGTGCAAAATGTAAACATTTTTTGCTCAAAAGTGACTACAAGGTTTTATTTCAGGTAACTTCAGATGTACTGGTGATCTTGAGAAAAAAGTTTTTCAATCCCTTTGCCATATTGTGGCACACTCCAAAAGGTCCCCATGAAACATATCAACAGGAGTCTTTTACCTCCTTAAAGCATTCAGGGACACATAATAGAAGCTGCAAAATACATTCATTTCTGTCATAATTCCTTCTCCTTGACTTAGAACAATGTTAAAATAAAACTCAGTAGATAAGTGGCAAGTCTAGAGAGAATATCACCCCCAGCAACAGACCAGTGATTGATTGATGTGTTATATATTAGCTAAAAATAATGACAGTCCTCAGATTTTTCCTCCTACAGCATAGTTGTCAGTATAGCTGCATTCCAACCTAACCCCTCTCTTGCAGAAATATTCCAGAATGATTTAAAAATTAGGAAGCAGTCTTCTATTCTGTTCATATTAGTAGCAGAATGTCACCTTTTCCCAGTTAACTGCAGAAATTCATATTTCTCTCATACAGACAGGTTTTTTTACGAGAAAAGAAGACACATCCAAAATAAGGCAGAAGCAAGAATGTATTATATTTAGTTGGTGAGAAAACCTATGTAATTTTCAACTTGAATTATGTAAGCAACAGCATGCTGAAGATTTTTAAAATATTATCATTTATTTACTTGCTCTTTGCCTGACAGTATCTAAATGAAAACTTCAGTTCCAAATTTTATTTAAAATTACAATGTCCAGGGAAGTAACTTTGTTTATCTGAAACCATACAGTGTTCATATTTCTTTTTTCTGTCTCTGCTTAAAGTTTGAATCCCTAGTGAGTAGCTTTCTGGTTCTGTAGTGAATATGCTGTGACTGTATGGAATAACACCAGGACACCACTGACATTTCGTTGATAAGATTTGTATTAAAATATATTCAGAGACAGTCTGTCCTGCAAATATACATCACTGTAGAACCTTTATCAATTTCAGACATGCTCAGCCTTTATCATGCATAAAACTTACAGAAATATTTGCCAAGAACAGTTATCCAGAAAGATGGAGAGAAAGAAGGTAAAGCACTTTATAACAGTTAAGTTCCCTGTTGTGTCAAGATGGAGAAAAGAATCAAAACCACAGCAATAAATTCTTGTTTTATTCATCTACGTTTATTTCTCTGCAAATGTCTTATGCAAATGTATACCATTTACATGCTCTTTCATAGACAGCCGGGCTCATATATCTAGGTGTCTTTTCCTCATCTTTCTATTCCATCTCTTCTGAGAAACTAACTGCAAAAATGTTTTTTCACGTTTTTTGTTGTTGTTTCTATTCCCTTCAGAGTCAATTATCTTGTTTTCTGGATTATGTAAAATGCACCGAAAGCTACAGTTTACCATTTTTATTTATTGGTTCTGGGATGTCACTTAGCTTTACAGAGGAGATACATAACCACGGGCAAACAAACTCACACAAAGTCAATCAAACAATACTTTGATGTTGTCCAATCGATTACATTGAGGAATCCCAAACTCATATGATTCAATAATAAAGCTGTCATTTGCCTCCACTGAAATGAGATCTACATTAATAGGAAGTATTATTCAGGTTGCTAATTAAATGAAAAGTTAGCTATTGGCAGTTGCCAGATCCTACTGTATCATGCTTCAGCTGCTGGCATGAAGTGTAAGTGCAGACTGTGTATCATTTCAATCAGTCCTCTGCTTCCTCTTTAGTCCAAGCAGCAAATAAAGGACTGACAACTTAACTCCTGAACCCTACAGGAATTAGAATTCTGTGTCTTCTTGCCATGATTCAGCTTCCCTGTGAACCAACAGAACCTCATATAATGGTATTATTTTCCTCTGTAGTTTTCCACTCCATAGTTTTCCATTTGCATAAGAAAGAAAACCCGCCTGATGGTTTTTTGGTAAGTGACAAGATGGAGTTGCTACTCCTGGAAGTGCTGCCTGTACACTGGCACTCATTTATGAGGCCAATATTTTTGAGTCCAATATTTCTGAATCCAACAGATGATATTTTGTGGTGCTTCTGTAGATTCAGCTGAATTACCTAGCTCTGGGCTTCCCACTGCCCAAATCTGTTGTAGGTCTGTATTTTATGTTCTATCCCCTTGAGCCAGCTCAAGTCCTGAAGCAATACAACTGTGTTCATGCATTTCTGAGCTGAGGTGAAGGTCCAAGAGGAATCATTAACTCAGGTGTAGTGCCAAATAGAGGAACTCTATTTCCATCTTTTGTATCTGCACGTCACTTTGGTGTACGGCATTTGCTTTTTGGATCAGGTGAGCATTGTTTTGGAGATCTCTTCAGGCTACGCTGAGACACAGTGTAGGTGTTGCACAGTGTTGTTATTCCTGCGCAATTGCTATGCTCAACACTAAGGCTGGCTCCGTCCTAGGAAACGGAGTGTTCCTGAGAGCACTGGCTGACACCGAGGACTGCTACAGCACAACCGTGTGCACGGGTATGAAAGGACTCTTGCCTTACAAAACAGGGCTGCTGCAGGCAAGTTTGCTATTGGGAACTGGTCCTGACCTGCGCTAACTGCTGAACTGCACTCACGAGTTGTTGGGGACTGCTATTTGTCACTGCCCAAAAGCATGCTAGCGGCAGTTCTAATAAGCCACTAACGTAGATAGCTGTGCCCAGAAATGTTTCCTCTCCCTACTGTATTTGTAACCTTGGAGCACAGACTGCACTCCAGCCTGGCCTCCTTTTACCCTCAACCTGCTGCTGCTCCTCAGCTCCTTGCTGGGGGAGAAAAAAAATATTCTTTTTTTTTTTTTTCTTTCTCTCTTCTTTGATTTCAACACAAGGTATCATACAAAGGCTTAACCAACCTTTTGAGTTTTCTCTCTTTTTTTTTATTTTTTTTTTCCATGTGCAAGATCTTCCTTTCCTCATGCATGTTCTGCAGTTTGCTGCTAATAACCACAATATCATTGCTTATTTTTAATGTAAAGAGGTTGATGGCCCCAAAGACCTGCTTTTGTGTCTCTCAAATGTACTCCAGGGGCTTTTAAGCCCTAAATTGCTTGGGGTTTGTGGGTTCAGTTCTTTTATTTGAACACAGAAGTTTTCCGCTTATTAAAAATATAAATGCTATGTCTACAAATTCGAAAAGCTTTGCTAATCATGGAAGAGTCTAAGAAAGCTCCAAAGCAATTATATCTGTAATTATAAGAAAAAAAAATTCCCAACTAGTTCTTAGTGAATCACAACATTTACCAGTTTGGAGCCTGCAGCTATATGGATGAGATTAGCTGCTAATTGGAGGGAGGAAAAAAAGAATGAATAGAAAATGAATTTCATGTTTTAAAATAGCTTGGACTTGTATTTGATTTACAATAAGAGAGTCTCTTTTGTGTGGGTTGCTTTCTTTTTAATTCTTCTTCTCCAGAAGCCATGAAAGGAGCTGAAATGTGCCGTTATATGTACAATACAGTGTTTGCAAATCACAGATATCTTTTGAAAAGAAAAAGTGAGGAAGGTTGGCTAAGGCCTGTCTGCTTCTTGCAGGGACTCTGACATAATAATTCATCTTTATACATGCTGTGTCCTTGCCACTCTCATAAAAGTAAGGGATCATGGAGACTCGGACACATCAGAAGAAGGAAGAGGCGTAACAAGGTTGAGTGGGGCTTCAGTCTTTCACCAGTACAAAGTCCCTTGAAATTCTTTCCTCATCTATACAAACTGCTCTTGGGCACCTCCAAAGGTCACATTTATGAGATGGACTAATGTTTAGTTTCAGGGGTGGGAGTGTATCCCTTGGATGTTACACAGTTCCAGATCTTGATCCCAACCAAAATTCTCTTAAAACGTGCAGTGTCGATACAAAAAACCAATGTAGCTTGTATAGGCTGCGAACGGTACATTCACAGGGTTGTGCAGTAACTGGAAATTTCAGTTCAGTTGGTGAAAGTGATTGAGGCACAATAGCACAATGCCAGCCCAAGGTAAAAGGGTGTACTTCTCAAACAGGCTAATTAGCTTCAGTGCAGAACCGTGTAGCTGATTGCTTCCATTCTGGTACCAGTGAAATCTTTACTGAATTGGGGTGCTGGGGTGGGTGGGAGGTTTCTCTGTAGTGATTTATACTGAACTGTATAGGTGCACTTAAAAGTGTAATTAGGAACTTCCATGCTGCTTTGCATATGCAAAAAATCAGGCACACAAAATTAAAGGCTTCTTAGAAGGATCTGTTCCTTGCTGTTAATTTGTTTCTTTGTAACATTTTGCAACATTAATTCATTTAACAGATTTTGTGTGTTTAGATGTTGATAGCTTGAGGTTTGATTCATTAGCCCCTCTTCCTTACAGCAAAAGTAGTGCCTAATTAACATTCAGCTGCCTTGCTGTAAAGTTGATTGAGATGGTGGATGATATTCTAGCTGATTGTCATGCAGTGGAAATGACAGAAATAGCAGCTATCTTGGGCTAACTGGAATTTGAAAGTGGGGCTTCTTCCAAGGCTGGCAAATCTTATTTATATCATGGCTAAAGAGAAGTATAGTAACGTATTTCGCAGAAGATAAGATTGTGCTGCAGGAGAGAAGTTATAAACAGGTGCTCTTAACAATTGTTAGATTTTATAACTAAGTCCGTGTAGCTCTCAGACTGAGCTAACTATTTCTTTACAAATAAAAGTGATTTATTAAATGAATTAGTGCAACTACAAGCCATTTTCTTACCAAAGCTGGTAAAGTAACACAAATACAGGTGGGTATTACTTTTTTAAATGGATTTGGTCACTGAGTAACATGATTAACGTACTACACTGTCAGCATCCACAAATTGTGTTATTTCCAGCTAGGGAGCCCATACATGCAAGCAATGAGGAATATTTCTTAATTAAAAACATTTAGATTAGAACCTATTTACATGCCAAGCTATAAGACTTTAATGTATTTTAGAAATATGATTTTTTAAAAACCCTACACCTTGGTAACATATGTGTCTCTATTCCATGCTATGCAGGCTGTTTGGAATCGGGCTTGTACTGAGCCTGCCCTGTCTGGTCCAGTGCTTTTAGATTGCCTATGCTTCTTGTTATGCTTGAACATTTCAGTACAATCTGCACTGGAATGTAACTGCATAACTGCATGGTTTTCATCATTAAAGATTTCTCCAAAATATTCTGAGTCCTCCAAAGTATTTGTGTAACCAAGTATTTTACATATCCTTTGGTCCAAAGAACAGGGGAAGATACGGAAAAGTCGAGGTGTTTCTATGGTTTATTTTGGCATAAGACTGTCTCTTCTAAAGTGTATGTGTGTAGAGTTGTAGACAGTTCAATGTAAAGAAATCTTGATCGCAGTAGACGTTTCAGTTGCCCGCTAGTTTGGCTACACTGCTAGTTGAGTCATTTTCAGATGGCCTGTGTCTTCCGTATACTAAAGTGATGTTGATAGTAAATATGCTGAAATTAGAGTCTACTTTAAAAAGCACCAGAAACACAGCTGAACATGTCTGACTTCTCTATCGCATAAATGGAGCCTTATAAACATCTGCAGAAGGACAAATATTTTTTTGGCTGTAATACAAATATCAGGACCTCTGGAAATGTAAAAAGTTTTGCATCAATACTTATGTCATCACCCTTACTATTAAATCCTGTGTGAAATCTACTTTTGCTTAGGCAAGGGGTGATCATCAGTTTCAGGAAATGACAGAAAGTTTTGTGAGAGAGAGAAGATGAAATTTAGGTATCTCATTTCCTTATATCCTTTGAAACTCTCAGACCAAATATCTAAACCACCACTACCCTCTTGGAATAGGACTGATTGATCACAACTGCTTTCTCCAGCACTGTTACTGAATTATAATAAATGAATCTAGAAAAATTGTTAATTATCAAAATCAGAATATTGTGACATTGGAATTTTCTAGTAAAATACCGTCTACACCTCATACAGCTTTCAAAATCTGTTACTTATTATTTTGATTACTGAAGAGTTCAGACATCTTGCTTTCTAGTAGGTAGCTGTGTCTGTTTTTTTAATGTAGTTTGTTCTGATTTTGTTCTTACTCAGTACAAAAGTAGGTGGTTACTTCCTTATACACTTTTCAGGACATCAGCAGAGCTACTTTCAATATCATTCTCTGTTGCTCAGGTTTTTTTGGTAAATTTCAGATTCGTTGACATTGTATAGTGATGATCCTAGTGTTGCTTGTATCACTGTGGCTTAGACTGCATTGCATCATTTTAAATATGAACAAGGAGGCAGACGCTTGAAACATTACTCTGAAGCATTCCCTATGTTATTCAGTTCATGCAACTATTCTCCTTTGTTGGACTCTGGAATATGTTTGTGTATTTTATGTATGCATATGCATTATGACAAACTGTGCTTGGAAATGCCAAGAAATGTCACTAGTGTTAGCTTGTTAGCCATGGTATGTTAACTTTCTGTCCAAAACCAAACTGACAAATCAAGAGCTTCTCCAAGTCAGGATATGCCAGCTAGATGGATTTTTGCCTGTTACCTTTCTCAGTAGGAAGTCTGGAGGGACGGGGGGGAGATTAATGCCAGGGCATGTGGTATTTAAAAGCAACATAGTTCTATCACCACATCAACTGACAGTGAAATCTATGAATTATTTGCAGCCTTTATGAATAGCCACTTGAAATACCTCTAGAGGTTTCTACCATAAGGCTGCCTATTACTCTTATTTAGTTCCTAAGACATCAATTAAGCCTGATAAAGCAGAAAAAATGAATGTCACATTTGGTATACTTCTGGCTGACTGCATTGATTTTTGGCTTCTGAATAGATTCAATTACGTGGTGTAATTCAAGCTTGTCGTGATTGTAATTTTGTTGGATCTCCTCCTCCAATAACTTGTCCATTTTCTAATTTCCCATGGGAGGTCAAAGGTCACTCTAAGAGCTATGTTTTAAAAATAGATGGGCATTAAATTTGTTAAAAACACTTAGTAAAAATAATGAGTTTAGTAAATGCTCTTAGACACAGTTGTCAGGAATCTGAAAATGTTAGAAACAGCAGGTCTCCAAGACGTGTTTGGTGCTGGAAAACACTGTCACTTTAAACACCAATCTCTCATCATTTTATGGAAATCTGGGCATGGAATTAATGATGTTCAAGGTTTTGTTCTCCTTTCAGATTCTTGATGTGTGGATCTGGCTTCATGTGTATTCTGCTGACATTCAAGAGTTTTCCTTCACGACCATTTTCCACCTGTCTCTTACATTCCAAATCACTCCAGATATTGCATATGAAAGATGAAGCAAGAAACAAAGCATAGCTTTTTACCTTAAGGTACTCGTTCAATTCACTTTATTACTCTAGACATGCTATCTTTGATATGGAAACACTGACATGATTCCAAGTTTTAATGAGTAATTTCTTGGGTCTGGGGTGCAGCTGATACAGTTCCTATATCTTCACCAGCTCTACAGGCCAAGTGCTTCAAAACAGCCTTTTTTCTGTGCATCTACTAAAATAGGCAAATGCTGTTTCCTGTCAAATTAACAACATCACAAATAGGCACGGAAATAAGGATATTTTTTTTTCTGAGAAGAAAAAAAAAGGGCAAAAGTTTCATTTATTGTTAAAAACATTTTTTTTTATTTATATTAATGCTGTTGATCACGATCCTGAGATGAAAAGTATACGTAAGGAGTCAGTGATAATTTTTTTTCCAGTGAGAGTAATTGACATAATAAAATTGTATGCTCAACAAACAGTTCCTTGTTCATAATTCTGTTTGTTTGTTTTTACTCTATTTAACAAGTTTTTTTGGGGTCATAAAGTTCAGGAAGTTCATTGTGCTGAGCATTCTATATCTGTTTTTTGTTTTATCTTTTTTTTTTTTTAAACAGTGTTTTTGCTAAAAGCAAAGGACAAGAAGTCAGTACGACCAAAAAAAAACCCACAAAAAAAGAAAAAATAAAGCAAAATCTATTTCATTCAGTTGAACTAGTTTCTTTATTCCGTAATAGCCTTATGTCATGTTAATACTTACTAAATAAATGTACAAACAAGATCATATTTTGCTACACAACAGACTTCCACTTTGGTTTACTAAGTCACAATAAACTGTGAGGTAAACTGTGTTGAAACTAAAAACGGCATTTAAAGAAATACAGCTTATTTCAAGGGGAAAAAAACCCCCACAACAAGAAATACGGTAGGGACATATGGTTGTCTGAACCTGGAAAATGTGAGTTTAATGCCAATTCAATGCCAAAATTCATATTAACATATCACTTAAACTCACATCCTCACCTGCTCTTTGGCTGTAGTGAAGTGGAATCCCCTGCCCCAAGGCTTATGCATCACCTCCTCATCTTCATGCAAAGAAAGATTTCCAAGTTACCTGTGACTGAAGATTTATGCTGGGCAGGAGTGAAAAGGGTAGCACAAAGCTCTTAAGGCACCAACTGGCTAAAGAGTGATAAGTTTCTCCTTTGCCAGAGAATTCCCTCTTCTGTTAGAAAACAGAGCTGTGAGCTTTCTCTGGGAGTTGAACAGCTTAACCTCATCATCTGGTGAAAGACCTGGGTGCCAAACCTTGTCTGAGAGGCAGGAACAGGTACAGAGAAGGTGACAGCAGGAGGAAATACTTCCACTAGAGGGGGCATGTCCTGGTTAGGACTCTGCATTCCAGAAAAGATGTGTTTTAAGGGGGTTATGAAAACTGTAAACAGCATGAAAGACGTGAATGTGGATCAGTTCTTTACTGCCTTTTCTGTAGATGGGCAGTTCAAAACAGTCAAAAAAAGGTGATTATTTATGCAGTGGAATTTGGTGCTGCAGGGCACAGGGGACACGAGGTATTCACTGTCAGCCACTGCCAAAGGCAGAAAACCATATTAGATCATTAAATTCATTTCCAGTATAACTCATTACAGGGGTTCTTATGACCATATGAATAGGTTTGTCACTTCCAAAATACAATGAAACTGTGGACACCTCAGATAAAGGCTGCTGAATACGCCCATATTGCTTTTGCGTGGATTGCATAAGGGGAATCCATGGTCAAGTCCATGAAGCTGACCAGGTGACATTGCTTGAGTACCATATTGACTTGATTTACTACCATATTGACCCAGACAACAGCACAGCCACGTGTAAAAAGGCCTTACCCAACACTGTGCTCGCTTGGGTAGGTTTCCCACCTTAGACCATATAATGCCTTGCAGAAATATTAAATATTGACATCAGTTAATGGGGCTATTTCCTAGAAAGGTCTTCACGGCCCATTCTGCATGACTAAATGAGTCAGGACAGCTTCTGTGTTCTTTTGTAGTATAATCCTTGGGGTTGTCCCTTCAGCCACAGCTCGCTCACAAAAGATTGTGGAGTGTGGTAGGTTATATAACAGCAAATCACCCATGTTCTTGGATTGTGTGGTCTGCCCTTGTTTCGTTAAAATATATCTTGATTAATAGGGCTATTTTCATGAAAAGTATTTAGATAGCATGGAAGCCATTTAGTTAAGAGGCTTTGATGCTGTAGGCTGAGGCTAATGAAAACCTTATTAGTCTTAGCAGAGCAACACAAGCAACACATTAATACAGGTTTTTTGTTTCATATTGTGGTTTTGTGGGGAATACCTTATGGGAGTAGCTGACAGAGAAAAAGGTTAATCTTTTAATTTCAAGGTGTAACAGCTAATTGTTTTAGATGAAAATAAATTAACATTGTTGAAGCTAAGTAGTTCCTTTCCCAGGGATCCTAATTTAATCCAGGAATGGCATAGACATTGGGAATGTTTATTCACTATTTCTAATAACACAAGAACTAAGGCAACCAATTAAATTAGCTTACAGTGGATTTTAAAGAAACGAAGGAATGCTTTTTCATACAAGACACAATTGAATAATGGAACTCATTGGTACAAAATACTTTGGATATTAAAAATATAAATTGGATTAAAAAAGAGAAGTTCAAGAGAAATTAATGGTTTTGTCTGTTTGAGACTGTTAAACATTGTGATCCAGCTGCAATCACAAATTGCGGAAAGTAAAACTGTTGCAAGGGAAGGTCATTTTATCCTTTCCGTGTTTCTTCTTACCTTCCTTTAAGCATTGCTACTAATTTCCATCATAGACACAATACCAGACTAAATTAACTTCGGGGCCAACTTATCTACAATATTTTCACATTTTTATGGAAGTATTAATCCCTTATTATCATAATACTGACATACCACATGGTCCTACTATATTCCCCACATTGAGTGACACACAGCTCTGGGAAGGAATTCAAGGAGTCCTTTCATGATTGATGGTGCCACTGCCGTTGGATGATTGACTCTGCTCCTCCTTTCCCCCTCCCCACTCCTGTATGACCCTGTAGGCTCCCCTGAACCAGCTCCCTGGAGCTTGCATGGCCACGTTGTCAGTCAGGTCACCTCACCTATTTAACTCAAAAAGAATTTTGTCCCTCCCCAGATTCATTTTCAGAAAAACTAATGAGCAGATCTGATTTGCAGTGACACAAACTTCAGGGCTGATGAAAAAGGTAATGGAGGCAGAAGGTTAATCTTTCTGCAGATTATCAATCCTTAAATTTTTTTTATGCTTTCTTTTAAAATATATTTTTCTGCAACAAGTTATTACTCTTGTCGCTGTTTTTTTAAACCTCATCTAAGAAAGAAATACCTCTTAAACTGGAACTAACTATTACTTGGGTATACTCTGACTAGGAACTTACCTTCATAAGTAGATTTTACAGTTCTGTCAACAGTTTTTTTAACACCAAAGTTTTTCATTTATTGTGACTATATTTTTAGACACAAGAGAATGTCAACAATCAGCACATCTCACATGTTAGTACTCAGTTTGTGAATCTGATGTGATAGTATTGCCAATAAATGGTAAAATGTTGCAGTTAATCATGTGTTTTGATCTGATTCTTTGAATAAAATTGAGATTCCCTTTTTTATTAAAGGTATTTTGATTCACTTTTCTTTTAATGCTCAAAATACATAAGCTACACATCAACTGCTTTGATCATTGGTTCTTAGCCACAATTTAAAAACTTTCTTGGAATCACTAATGTACAGCTTAACTTGTGAATTTCCTGCCAAAATAGTTCAAGATTAAGGCTGTACTACCAAGCTTTTTTAGGTTGCTCAAATTATTTATCAATGTTTGCATTGCATGTCCAGTAGACATCCATTTATAGCAGCATTCTCAAATTGCTGGACATCTGGATTGCTTGCATATTTCCCTAGAAATGTCTGCATTTTAAGGATTTTTTTATCCTTATTTCTAACATGCAAATAGCTTTAGATGTGTATGTACCCAGTGCTAAACTTCTACCAGATATATTTGCATTGTTTATTTAACTTCAGGACAGAAGATGTGACTCTTTTCTGCCACTTTTCCTCAAATGAAAATACGAACGATGTAATTTTAGCAATTTTTGAATGCTATTAAATATCTGATATATTTTCCTGTGAAACACCATGTCTTTCTGTTCTTAAATTGTGAATTCTGAGCTGGATTTAATAACTTTGATGAAGCTTTAATGTAAAAACAGATTAATCAACAAGTCTTAGGGGAAATTGCCTCTGTAAGAGATGGAAAGAGTCTGCGTGTCTTCTTCTCAGTGAGTCTGCTAACACTAACTCACTGCTACAATAACTGCTCTGTATTAGCATACTCCTTGCGATGCTAAATTTCAGCCACATGTCTCTAAATTGCAAGGTAAAGCTACGGCTCTAATCCCAAAGGCGGTTCTGAACAGTATTTTATGGTGAATTAAGAGAAAAGGGTACTTTCTGAGAATGACTAGTTTGACTTGTTTTAAACGTCTGCCTTAAGATGAGATGAATTACTTTGCTGTGTTCCACTGAGTATAAACGAGTCCAGATAACTACTACTTCATATACAGACATCAAAATTAAGTGCGACAAATCCCATCTCAAACTTCTATCAGGATGTTAATTACTTCAGATTATAAAACCGTAAGACTTTTTACTTAATTATTTTTCTTCTGTACGTTAGGTAAAATTGCTCTCTCTTTAGGTAGGGTGATGTGTTCTTTTTTCTCTCCACCATGGTGACTAGAAAGCGTATACAATGTAAATCTTCTATTTGTTTTGATTCCCACAGCTGTGGATACATCTATTTAGCTCTTTAACTTGATTATAACCTCCATCGTCTCTGTCTGTACGCATCTGAGAGTTCTCTGGCACTTGAGAAATATTCTCAAATACAGTGTTCAATTGCTTTTTCTACTAATGGATTGACAATACTCACAGTGCATTATGAGTACTATTTCCAAAGTAATATTAGAAACTACATTTTTTTCTAAAATCTTCATATAACTCACTTACTCTTTAGTGTAGATAAGAACAGTGAAAGGTGGGGGTTCAGTGCGTTTACTTCTGCCTTAAAGTTTCTCTAATATCATCTTTTCTGTCATTGCTTTAGATCATGTACTTTTGTCCATTTTGAAAAAGATAACTGTTTCCCTTGCTTTCAGGTTGGTAGTTTGTTTCTTTTCTGACAAAATTCAGTACATTTCTGTTATGGAGTATTCCATCACACTATCACCATTGTCCTGTATGGTGTGTGTACAGAGTTGGTATTTCCAAACTCTGTGAAGTAACGGAGGTCACTTTTTTCACTTTGCATCTCTACCTTGACTTTTAGGTAACAGCCTGCATGGCTGCCTGTGCATCATTAGTGATGTGTCAGTCAGGCCGCTCTCTGGGCTTCAGTGACTACATTGGCATGTGAAGCAACTGCTTGAGCACATGACAGATGTCACAGGTTAGACAGGAGACCTGTCATACTGCAAGAGCATCTGAAGTACAAGTGGGATATCCTAGATGATCACAAAGGACAATATACATCTATATTTGTAGAATACTATATTATACTTCAGATATCTACTGACTATAACGAGGTTAGATAGTTATCCAATTGATCTTCAGTCAAATGCTCAGGTCTTTGGGATAATTTCATGAAACTTTTCTCAAACTCTTAAGACTTTTTTTTTTTTCTGGAATACTTTGTGTTCTTACTCAAGCCCTTGTTTCTTTCTGTGTCATCCTCCCTTTCCCCACAAACCCTATACCTTCAGGTTTGTTTGTGTCCCATCCTGTTAACTCAGTAATCATTAAATTTTTCATATGGTTGCCAGAATGAACATTTACAGACAGGAGTGAGCAGGTGAAAGCACCAGGAAAGAAGGAAAGGAAGGACAGAAGTCAGATGTATTTTCTTTGCATATGCTGCTTTCTCTTGGAGTACGTTCTGTCCTACCTTTGAGGGGTGCTTACTAGAAGGACTGGAGTTTTAATGCTCTGATTTTCTGGCAGCTGGGTAGGTACCCAGGACACATGGGAAACTAAAATTATTTGCGCATTTAGCCATAAGTAATTTGCCTAAAATTATTCAAGAGCACTGTGGATGGGAGCTGAAGCATGCATGACCCAATCTAGTGCTCCAACCACTTGTTTGTCCTTTTTCTGCACATTTGTGCCGAAATTATGTTTATTAAAAATGTTCATTACTGTCATAGAACTGCTTAACACTTGGATCCAAGTAATATCTCTGTGGCGTAACTTGAAGTTTAACCTTCTTCCTTTATAAATTCAGATATAACTTCATGTTGCTTAATCAACACTTTCCAAGACTACATGAATACCAAATGTACAGACTGTGCACCTTCTTGATTGCAGTGATATTTTTAAAATTCATATCAATAATTATGTTAATTAAATCCTTCAATGCCAGCCTCTTATCGGAAAGCCTGAACATTGCTGAATAATTGCCTGGCAGGCATTCATAAAACAGCTCAGGGTGACCAAACTGCTTTGACATTATTTGTAATGTCCATGTATCATTCACCGCCCAGTGTGCGTAGTACATGGTTATAGTCTCCAATAATGTTAAGTCTGTATACCTTTCCATGGGGATTTAAGAATTAAGAACAATGCCTCTGAAACTTGTGGTACAAAGAGAAGCATATTCAGTTCTGTTCCACATTTGGTCAGAAAATTTACCATTTATACGACAACAATACCACCACCAACATCTTGTTAATCTGTTTATTCCATTATGCTGTGCCATTCTGCTAATGGCATACAGCTTACAGGAGACACAGTAGAGTATTTTCTCCATCTGTTCATCTATTAATCCTTCCTTGGCATAAAACATGAAGAATTTTGTCCTTCCATAGCACCACAAAGACAAATATAAATGTGAATGACCTTTATCTTAATATATGATACCAATTTGATCTTGGATATAGGAAAACAATATTGTGCGTATTAACTGCTAGTTACCCTAAGTATGTAGACAGTGATTATCACCTCTGTTACTTTTATTCTGTTCTCATCTGCTTTAGAAATACGGGCTTTAATGCTATTTTTGTTTCTGAGAGCAGAGAAATTGGTAAGAAAGGAAAACCAGCAACCTGCTCTCCATGTCAGTAGGGGTTTGTGTGGTTGAGCCTGCTGTCATTTTTTTGTGAAGGATGAATAATTCTGGTTGAGAAGCAGAGTAGAGGGAGTTGTTATTTTCTACTTGCCAGCAGGTGAAAAATGTGATGGATGATCGCATCCAAGAACATAACAAGAGCTCTGGAGATAGGGGTTCAAGTCACTTACTTTCTCTTCCTATCAGTTCTCCACTGTATAAAAGGAGAAGCAACATTTTCCTTTCTCACAGAAATGTTGTAAGGGTAAATGTGATGCTATGTATGAGTCACACAAAGGCAGCAATGAGCACTGTATTAGGGTAGGGATCATTAAATGCAGCTGGCCTGATAGAATCTTATAAAAAAATTATTTTCTTGTCACTTATTCTTTTATTCCCAGTCTTTGAGGATGTGTGAGTAGGGGGCACTGAATAATTGAAAACATGGATCAAGTGCACCTGTGACAGTAAGAGCTGCTGGTGCTTAATGTCCTGAAACTACTCGTCTAGGAGGAGTGCAAGAAGCCCTACCCAACTTAATGATCTTCTTAAACTTGAAGTCAGGTGCTGTAGACAGGGAATGAAAAGGAGCAACCTTGTTAATACTTGCTAAACAGAGGGCTCTTTGTGGGAAAGGTCTCCAGGTTTTACCATTTTGCTGTGATTCCACAACTGGCTCTAAATCCTGTTCAGTTAGGACAGAACTTTTTTTCCAGAATAAACAGGTCTGCTTTAAAACAGATTAGCCGGCTAGTCCTGGACAAGCTGCAGTACCTTATGGTGTTGTAACAGTCAGAAATAAGAAAATAAGTAAGTAGACAATAAGAAAATTGTGCCAATATATCATATTGCCTTCACTTCAAAGAAGGAGGGGTCCATATATAAAGGAAAGGACAAAAGGTATTTGCAGTGTGAAATGTCTTTATTTTTTCCTTTTGGGGGAAGTATCTCATACAATGGAAAGTACTTCTGAAAGCAACCATTCTGACAAAGATTTCTGCTGTAGACATTTAGCTGAACAGATGCTCCCAAGGAACAGCTATGAGTATTAAGGACTAGAATAGTAACAAGGATTTTTTTATTTTTATTTTTTTTTTAACTTCTCAATGGTATGAGGAAGGGCAGAGTTGGACCAGGGTTGCTATAGAAGAGCTGGTAGCAATATTTTTAATTAATTTTCCCCAAGTCATCTGGTTTGTCTGTGACAGTAACTCGTGAGAAATCTCCCCATTTTTATCTCAACCCATGAGCTTTCTATTCTTATTTGGTCCCTCTGAAGAAGGGGACTGAGTGAGCAGCTTGGTGGGCACTTGGCTCTGAGTCAAGGTTAGCACACCACAGGACTCTATAGCCTTTTGGAGGGCATTCTTTGGCCCAGCACTTGTTTTCCCTTCACTAATGGACAGTATGATGAAACAAAGTCCCTGTTATGAAGGGGGTCAGACTAGACGGTATAATCATCACCTTGTCTTTAAGGCTTGAAACTATGAAAACTTTTAAAGCTTTGTTCACAGCCTGAAAGGAGAATGAAGTTTAACCTATGGCCTCAACTATCTCAAAATTTCAGAAGATTAGAGCTGCTTATGGTTTAGTGAGAAAGTTGCTAAACTTGACAATTTTGTGTAGATTCACTGAAACAGCTGCCCTTGCTGTGGGTGAAAAAGACTAAGTGGTTTGAAGGGTCAGTCTTAATGAGGAGATGTGTATGTAGAAAACCTTTTTGGGAATGGACTTTCTGCTCTGTATTTTTACACTGATTAGGAAAATGGGAATCTGACCTGTGGCTGAGTTTTTGACTGCTTTTGCAGTGCAAACTACTAGTCCTGAGAGTGTTGATCTAATCAAGTCTGGTTTATTATGGATTTATATCTCCTGTTTAATTGTGTGCTTCAGTGGAAGCTATACCTGTGATCAGAACACCAATAAGGCCTTTGTCACATAACCTCTGGTGTCTAATTTCAGTCTTCCTCTGTAGAAATCACTTTGTGACAACTATCGAGAGTGATAACGTCTTTCCAACATCAGCCGCCTATTTTTCACAAAGACCTTATATACTTTAAATTGTCTTTATATTTCACCTCTTCTGTCACATCTGGCTGAAATCAGATAAGGTGTTCAGAAGTTATTAGAGAAACATGTTTTCTTTCTCATATACAAACACAGACTCAGTGACTAGGCTGAATAAGCTTCAGCTTCTTTGGAAGCTAGATTAATAAATAGCAACAGTGAAAGTTGCCTCGTTCAATGTTTTTGGATACTGTGGTGAATGTAAAGTGTACTCTTGTGGTATTCCAAAGGATATAAATAAAAAAGCATATATGCATGTACAGCACCACAATGGAAACTATTTCACCATAGATCCTCATACCTCTTGAGCTGGACCAGCATAATCTGTCAGCATTTTGGAGCAGCATGAAAAGAGGAGCAAATATCATTTGAGTGTTGCCCAGGGCTCGCTCCCTCTGGCTATTCATCACAGAAGTGCAGGTGTGCTTTTGAATGTCCTCGGGACTCTGAAGTGTAAGCGTATGAACAAGGAGGTGAAAGTGTGTCGGGGGCGGGGGAAGCGGAAATCTCACAGGTCACAGCAAGAAGAGAGAAAGTCTGAAAAAACAAACCTTACAGTTATCTGTGTTGGGACTCTATACATACAAAAATATTCTGGCATTTCTGGACCATAAGAAAATTGCAGACCCTAGAAGATATATTACAATCTTATATAAGATATCTGAATTCTGACATACCAGGGAAGAAAGGGCTCTGAGAGAGATAGTGATGTTCTCAGAAGGAGATTTTGCTTTTCCCCAAAACAATGCTCTCTGTCCTTTACTTCTAAACCTGGGGCTTCTAAATGCAGTATGCAGGAGACTAGAAATACTTGTAAACAGAATAATCCCTGGGCATCTGAAGAGAAGAAGAAAGTGAGAGACCAGCTATTGGAAAAAGAGTTTCTTATTAAGTAGTGTAAACCTTATTTTCACTACTTTCTTACAGAATTTTAAGGTTGTCTTGGTAAAAAATATAATTCTGTTTGCAACCTGTTTTTATGTCACTAAACAGTTTCCAAGCTACATTCACCCTCCTGAACTCCTAGACTATAGCAAAGATTCTGATGGATACCATTATGGTGCTATCCATCAGAGATTACACTGGTGTGGACAAGTTGTGAGGAATGAAGGTCTGTAGGAGTAGTACCATGCTCAAGTGTTTCTATCATTACAAGTATCAGAACAACTGAAAGTAGTACTGGATCTGAACTGACTTGTTGCCTTTCTTTTCCATCTTTTCCTGTATATTTGCTTTTTTTCTTTTTTTTTTCTTTTTCTTTTCTTTCTTTTTAAATTAAATAAAAACGGAATATGAAAAGAGAAGATCAGTCTGTCCCAGTTTTGAACCTAATCAAGGCTGAGTTTAAAGATCCTGATAAATCTGTTGCATGATCTGGGGCACTTCATTGAAGACATTCTGTCATCTGTGTTTAACAATTTGAGAATCGGCCTGTTTATGCAATACAAAAAACCCCCACATGATTAGTAGTAGGAGAAACCTATTATTATCTGTCATGTATTAAGTAAGTTGGTCAGTGTCGGAACTGTGGGATGTTGATACCACTGCAGTTTACTTCTTTGGAGCTTCAGTGTGGGGAAAACACAATAAAATTTTCCTGAATCAAATATGGTGGAATAACCATGTCCTTCATGGCAATCCCATGCAATCCCATGTAGGCTGGGCAGAGAGGGGATTGCATGGGATGGGAAGCTCAACATGAGCCAGCAATGTGTGCTCACAGCCCAGAAGGCCAACAGCATTCTGGGCTGCATCAAAAGAAGTGTGGCCAGCAGGTCAAGGGAGGTGATTCTGCCCCTCTACTCTGCTCTTGTGATAACCCACCTGGAGTACTGCGTCCAGCTCTGGAACCCCCAACATAAGAAGGACATGGACCTGCTGGAGAGGGTCCAGAGGAGGGCCACGAAGATGATCAGAGGCTTAGAGCACCTCTGCTATGTGCACAGGCTGAGAGAGTTGGGATTGTTCAACCTGGAGAAGAGAAGGCTCCGGGGAGACCTCATAGCAGCCTTCCAGTATCTGAAAGGGGCCTCCAAGAAAGCTGGAGAGGGACTTTTTACAAGGGCATGTAGTGATAGGACAAGGGGTAATGGCTTCAAACTAGAACAGGGTAGATTTAGAATAGATCTCGGGAAGAAATTCTTTACTGTGGGGGTAGTGAGGCACTGGAACAGGTTGCCCAGGGAAACTGTGGAGGCCCCATCCCTGGAAGTGTTCAAGGCCAGGTTGGATGAGGCTTTGAGCAATCTGGTCCAGTGGGAGGTGTCCTTGCCCATGACAGGGGGGTTGAAACTAGATGATCTGTTAAGGTCCCTTCCAACCTAAACCATTCTATGATTCTGTGATTCATCTGGTTTCCCCGGGGTAAAAAACAAACGAAAAACCAACCAACCAAATAAACAAAACCGAAAAAACAAAAGCCAAACAAACCCAAAAAAGAAAACCAAAAATTAAAATCACATTTACCATGAAGCAGACTTGACTTATTTAGTAATCATATTGTTATGATACAGATTTGACCCTTTCATTTTTTGTATTTTTGATATAAACCACAATGTTAAAGAATGATATTTTTGAGAAGAGAGATTCTCTACCATTATTCTAATTTAGGCACAAACAAGGCAATACTATGAATTCACCAAATGTCACTAGAAAAGTCAGTAGAAAGAATTTCAAATTAGAGTGAGAAAACTGAGTTAAGCATCAGAAATCATTCACACTTAAAAGGAGGCAAATAAATAACACAGGAGTTGTACCCATCTGTTTTTCAACTTTGCTTCAAAACTAAAGTGTTTTAAAGGAGCACTTTGGAATGTAATTTTTTTCTGACTCAGACAGATTTTTTTCATTTCAGATTCTCGACAGAGGCAGAGTTCTATGTGATCATTTGTTCTACATCAAACTAGATGTAACGTGCTACCAAATATAATGAGGCAGAAGGTGGAAGTTAAAAGAAAATCATGTCCAGAGCAAATACTTCTGCTATTCAGGAACTGAGGAATTCAGTTGGAATAAACCTGCAAAAAAGGAAATTGAATCCATGTAATATTTAGAACAAGTGATATGAGGATCGTGTTTCCCAATGTGACAATGACTTTGTGCTTGTGTTCCCCAAGAAAATATTCTGGAGAGTCTGTAGCCTATAGGAAGAAACAATGAAAACTTTTTAAATTGCAATTAAATGATACATAAAAAACTTGTTCTGCCTGATGTTATATAACACCCTGTCTTGAAAAGTGAACTTCCAAGGTTTGAAAATCTCTGACGTTATTTATTTCTAACAGGAACACAGTGAACACAGGCTTGATTGTAGTGACTTGCCAGATTTAAGATCTATGATGGAGATCTTGGGGAGTCAATAAATACTTTCATTGCCTATGTTTTAGCCCACAGATCTCAGTGGTGCAGAAAAATAGATTTCAGCATATCACAGTGGTGATCCTACAACAGCGCAAGATCATGTAAATTTAGTGAAGATAATAAACACAGTTGAGTTTGTTCCTTTCCATATGAAAGTATGAAAGAGCTGACTGTTTAAAGCCACTTTTAATTCGCACATTGTTAAATAAACAGTGTAGCCAGATATACTACTGCAAAAAGTTAACAAGACACTGTGTAATAAGTGAATAACCCATTGCATATATTTTTTTAACTCTAAATATAGAAAACTTTAATAGTAGGAAAAAGTTTCATGTTATACTACTGAAAAACCTATCATCTAGGTTCTATTTATATTCTACCTATATAGTCTACTTATAATCAGAACAGAAGTGCCACTCTCCTTCCTGTTTCACAGTTAATCTGCTTTCACTAATTTGGAAGACAATTAGCTTCTGGTAATGTCTTCTTTTGTGTAATTTGAATGTTCAAATAGCAGACGGTCTTGTATTTCGTTCCCTAAATATACTTAGGATCCTGTTTCAGAGGCAAATCTGAATCTTTTCTGGATCCTCCAAAGTAAGAGTTACTTCCAAAAGAATACAATGTTTGGAAAGTGTGGAAAGGTTACTATAGACCTTGAATGACAGCTTCAGGTAGCAAAGTCGTTTACTATCTGTGCCAAATGATGTTTTTTAGGGTTGTTCATGGAAAAAAAAAAAAAAAATCAATTTTTCTGGAAAGGACTTTGCAGTTCAACAAGTCCAGTTCTTGCTATTATAGACTTATGTCACAGGGAAAAACTTCTCAGTTCACGTAGTTTAAACCAAATCGGGATTGAAGTGGTTTATGGATTTATCAATGGAACATAATTAACTGGCAATCAGTGACCTGTGCGTTCAGGATTAGCGTTAGCTGTACAGCAGATAAACCACAGCATCAGAGACTTACAGAATGCTAATTTACAACTACAAGGTTCTAATCACCCCTATCTCTATGTCTAATCCCCAAAAGGGCTATTCCCCATCCACTGCCCCCTCCACAGACCATGTGGTTTACACACACGTGCACATGGATGCACATCCCTACCTCCCCCCCTGCCAACCAGCAGCACAAGTTCCCTGCTCATTCCCCTTTCCTGAGGAAGATGAGGGTACTCCAGCCCTACGTACCTCCATGCCAACTCCACAACTGCTCACCCTTGTGAGTAAGGCCCACAGGGCAGTCACCCCCCCATTCCCTGCAAGTAGCCCACAAATCCGTTCATGGTGGGGGGGTGCTCCTGGCACCCCACAGGAAGGCTGCACTGCCAGGACCAGGAAGAGGCAGGGAGTCACTGTGTGGATGCTGCTCCGCTACCTGCTCTGTCTCCCCTCCACTAGAAATCTTCTTTTATACTTCTTTTCAAGCTTACACACAACTACAGTCATCATCTGATCAACATCTGTCTTTAAAATTGGGGAAGGTTATTGCCTCTACAGTAAATCATCTTGAAATTTCTTTCCAGAATTTCATCTTATCCTATAGAATTTAATCTACTGTAATTTCTACCTTCCTTCATATTTTATTCTTATATCAGGACTTTCTTTACTTTCATTTAGAAATTATGACTTTTTGGCAGAAATTCTTTCTATCCACCAAGAATGCAATGGTAAAAATATGAAAAATTTTAGAGGTTTAAAAAGAATAATTTTATTTGAATAAGATGTTTTAACTGACTCCCGACCTCAGGTTGAAAATACTGTTTTATAGGAAAAAAGCAAGCACAAATTTCTTAATTTCTTTTTGTAATGACAAATGTCAAATCACAGAATTTCAACTGAAATCAAAGGTTGCTTCTGTCCTTTCTTGTACTGGAGTTTCACACAGAAAGTGAAAGTAGCCTTCATCTCCAGACTGGCATCTACATTCATGTGTCTAAATGTAGATGTGCACATGTGCTAATTGTCAACACTCCTGGTACTGTCAGTGGAGACCTAGATATATCAGTCAGTGAAGTCATGTTCAGTAGACCATAATTCAAATCATTCTGAAGAAGACACTTCAGGGTCACTTCATCTACCCCACAGAGTTATCTAGTGCCATTTGAAATGTCCTATGGCATCTGAGAAATTCACAGATATGACATAAGACCTATGGATAACCTGAGGTCTGGTGGAGTATACAGTAAGCGAACTTCCCTTTTAATCAAGTGAATATATAACTAGGTTATATACTTGTACATGTAGGCACATACACCTAGGTGTCTCAGGCTGGAGCTGATGTCCACTTGTAACTGCAGTTATTGTGGAGATACATGACTCAACCAACCTGTAGATATACTGCCTCACGAAATAGAACAATGTGAAATAATGAAATAGGGAAAAATGCATGGTTTGCAGAACAGAAGCAAGATTAAAAAAAAAAAAAAGTCAAATCACATCAGATTCAGAAAGAAATGTTTTGTTTTAAGAGATTAAATTAATAGAAAATCAAAACAAGTAAAAATTACTAATTTGATTTCTTTCACACTGAAATATATTTTCAGTTTTGTTAAAGTTAAAAGGAAATAAAAGGCATTCTAAGTTCAGTGAAATATTTCAGGTATATCCAATATTTCTACTGAAACAGATGCTTCATTGCTTTTACAGTTCAGTGGCTCAGCAATGTATTCATTGATTTCTGTGGGCACAAGCTCAGATCCCTTAATGATAATGATGATCTTGCTGTTCAGTCATTGCCAGAAAATAGAGTCCATGTTTGTTCCTAGTGCCATCCTGTTCTCTGTGGTACGTTTGTCATTTTACAAAAATCCAGAAAGTAGTAATTCTGGTTACCCACAAGTTCTCAGAAGAAGCAGGAAAAAGTCAGCAGAGGAAACTGAAAGTTTGAGAAAGCCTTAAACAAAGCGGGATTTACTACCTGGCAGTAAATAATTTTAATAGTGTCATAGAATATACACCAGGGCAACCCCTTCTCTTATTTCTTGTGCAGCTTTGCCACTAAAAAGATCTCTTTGCTTTTGGATGTTATTATTCTAGGTGCATACAGAAAACCAGGAAAAAAATATCCTGTAAAGCAAACAAGTTGTTAAGAGATTCTGGATATGTTGCTTATTCTTTGGATTTTGCTGTTTGTAAGGCAGATGCCCCAGTGGTTTTTTATCTATCCTATTCTATTGGCTGAGCTGTTTGTGCAGAAAATTCTTGGTCTTAAGTTGGAGACTGGTTTGAAGGACAGAGAAATGCGTAGCTTCTGCTTTTGGGATACAGTGTTCACAAGAAAACACTACGGCATTTGGTCATGATTAATTCAGAGAACATCAGTGAAGGATCACCAGAAGAGAGGTTTTATGTCACCAGACTTTCATGAGACCCACAGGAAGAAGGGAATCTGGGCATGTTTCCTCTCTATATATCAGATTTTGGAGGGGATCAGGAAACCAAACCTTCTATGACTGTTTTGCCTTCTGCATATTACAAGGAACTGAGGTTTTGGGGCTATTGTTTCTTGGAGTCTGCTTATGAGAGACTGTACAGACTGTTTAACAAAGGAGATAATTATTTTTGTCTTTGATAAAACCACCACTTTTCATTCTTGTCAGGAATTTGAAACATCTGATGTCATCTTGTATTGTGATTGGTGCCCTGGTGAAGGAAAACAGTTCTCAGAAAGTCCTTCCTTCCCACAGTTCATTGTGTTTATGAAATTTTTTATCTCCATAAATGTCTCAGCTCTAATGTACTCCTCACATTGTTCTCCACCGTAGCCTGTGGTCATTGGCCAACTCTTGAATAACACAAACCAGGATATAATCCTCCTAGGGTAAATACGCATAGGTAGGTTGCCAGATGACAGGTAAATAGTGAAGGAAGGATAAAGTAAGCACTTACTGAAGCAAGTTGGGGGTGAACGAGATGGATATTAGTCCTCATACCAGTTGTCAGGTACAGTCAGAGGATATGGGTAACAGCCAGTTAGTGGTGATAGGTAATATCTTCTGGTTGTTAACCCAAAGATACAAGTTCTTGCCTCAGAAATTTCAGTAATCTGCTAGTAAGTAATGACAAGGCTCAAACAGGCTTTTCTTTGTAGAGTTGCCTGGTGAATTCAAGCTATATTTGTAATGTAGAAAAGTGATGATTTGGTGATATTTATTTGATCTGAGTGGGAGTGTTTGGGCTTGTGAACATGGCACCCTGAATGCTGGTACAGAACGAATCTGCTTTGGCTGGATAAAGACCTGTAATGTAGAACTACATAGTCCTCTCCAGCCTGGTTTACAGCAACACAGTGGCCTTTAAGAGAACATTAACAGAGCAATGGACCTGAGCTTTTTTGTGGTAAGGACTTCAGGTTGGTCCAATATTTAAACTCTTACTTTTTATTTTTTTGTTTTTGTTATTATGAGGAACTGCTAATACATCTTTTCTATATGCTGGGTTTATATAGGCAGTCCTCGTCCTCCACAAGTGTAGGTTGCTCATTTTCTGCCACAAGTCTTTTACTTTCTTCCATTACTTCTTAGTACAATACAGTTTATAAAGTACTCAGAAATAATTCCATTAAATGGTGAAGGCATGCTACACTATGATTTGTCTGCATTAATAAAGTTTTTGCACATGAGGAAGTAACTGCTGAATTTGAATGAGATAATTATGGACAAATACCTCTCAACAGAGAGTTGGATGTTTTAAAGCTTCAGACACTAATTGCCTGTTTTGTTTTGTTCTTAGTGGGTATCTTTTATTTTTGCCTTTGAAAACTTGTATGCTTGCACCCAGCTTTCTCAGATGTGTAAAATAAGATACATTGATTTGAGAAATAAGTAGCAGCCGCAAATGTAAACAAGTTATGCTTTTTTGTTTCACATCAGAACACTTTTTTCCTTTTGACCTTCACTAATCTCCTGCAGTTTTGTTGCTGAGGCATGTTTATCACAATGACAAGACACTTCATCAGATGCAGTATGAACTGAGTAAGGGGTTATGCAGCTGTATGGCTGCATCTGATGTAGTGCCGCATAAACATATACTTTGCTAGATGGTATTGTTATGGGAAAACATTCTTCTTAATCCCTTTGGAAGTCCTTACCTGTGCTAATTGATGGATTCAAGATACAAAACAATTATGGAACAGATTTCTATACTTCCCTATGCAGTGTGACTTCTTTTGAGTTGGAAGAGTGACGCTCTTCTCTAATGACCATCCACATTCCAATTTATTCAGTCAATTTCCATTTCACTTTGAAGGTGGGCATCAAGTATCCTTTCCTTTGGCTATGAACTTTAATCATTTCCAGATCTGTAGTAATGACATAAAGATTCTATACTCTATTACTAGTGTAGGCTCATCTGCCTAGCCTATGAGTTTTGCCCTTTGGGTCTTCCAAACTCTTTATCACTTTCAAATGTATCTGACTCTGCCAGGAATTTACTAAAACTACATGCTTATTACTCTTTCAAGAAGCATATTCATTTCTATATTATTTTTAAAAGATTCTTTTCAATTTCTTGTATTTTTAAGGTGGAAAACTACTTATTGATTCCTTAGCTTGATTTATAATGTCTTTCATAAATCAGCAATAGAATATAATAAATGCTAAAGCGTCAAATCCAAGCTAGAGAAAAAGAGTCGATAAATTAATGTATTTTCATTTGATACATTTGGTTTTTGAGTTTCAACCTTAAAGACATAATCTTGACATAATTTCTGTCTTTTCTTATTAAGAAATGTGAAAATATTACAGTGGGATCTTGGTGGCACTCAGCTCAAAATCACAGTATCCGGAGCAGGAGTCAGCTGCTTTAATATAGGTATCTAGAACCATTTGGGACAGGCTAGGTAAGCAGAGACATCTTCAAACAGCTGGCAGACATGATACAGGTGCTATAAAAGTCATATTCACTTCTGGTTCTGGGACGTCTCAAAATTTTAGTTGCCTGATTAAATCCACCTTACTGTACTGGGACTTAAATTTCTGGCACAGTCAATGTAAAGAGAGAAAGATCTCTGAAGGTCTTCACACTGAAGTTTTATCTGCTTAAGTGTATAGGTCCTGGAAGACTTTGGGTTCACATAGATGTTCTGGATAATTTGGCAAGTGGAGAATATGGAGGCACTGAATCATTTTTATTAGAAGATGGTTTCATTAGACATTCACTGTGTAGGTGCAGGTTACTTCCAGTCTGAAATCTGTAATTATTTTAGCATTAAAATAAATAATACAATAATACCAGAATACAGACTTCATTGAAACTTCATGTAACAAGAGATTTATGGTTAAAATCATGAACATATACCAGAATGCAACAGGGAATTAAATTCCTAGCCTTCTCACTGAGGTTCTGTGAAGGCAGACTTTAGCGGACAATAAAACATCACATTAAGAGAAAACATTAAGGACACAACTGACTTCATTAGAAAGCAACATATATCAGAAGTTTTAGTGATTCAATAGCAGCAGAACTGGGGTGCATGTGGATTAATAGAACAGATTTTGAGAAAAGAAATCAATAAAGAAAGGAGAAGACCCACGTTGAAGGTAAAAATACACAAATTCTATTAATTAAAACACGTCAAGGCTTGAGATGAACCCCATTCCCAGGATAGCAACTCACCTGGAAATGGCTATCAGTTGCAATATACAGGTGGTTCAAAGCCATTAAACTGCCAACAGAGCAGAGATTTGATTTGTCTCTCACATTCAAAACAAACACCACTGACCACTGGTTCCTTTCAACATGAAAAACTCTGTTTGTTACCCTTGCCTTACTACTTTGGAAATTAATTATTATATTATCATAGTTTTTGTTATGCAAAGTTTTCCTGCAGACCTTTTTTGCCAAAATTTATAGACTACTTTTAACTTGGATGTTATCAAAGTTTATCTTTGCACTTCAGAACCACTGCTTTCTGTAACATGTTTTGTATCAAAATGTGAATTAGAAGTAGCATTCCAAAGATCCTGTTAATTAGTGGGTATTAACAACACTGCTGTTAGAGTAACAACAGAATAAAAAATGGAGCTTCTTTGTTTGTGACCTTTCTATAACCAATTCAGAAAAACATCTTTCTTTGAACTCAAAGATCTGTTCTATCTATATTTTCCTATTCGAATTACTGAGGGTTTGGGGTTTTTTCCCCCATTTCTTTCAAATAACCTGGTTTTCCTCTATCTAGTTCTTAAGCTGATTCAGCCACCATAATAATTATCTCTGGCTAGACTTTAATTACACTTTATCAACCAAGAATCATTGTTCAGTGAGCTGATAGTTTTGGCAGTGATACTGAAGAATTTGTCATGCTGTACATAGAGAAGGTACATTAGAATGTGATGAAATCAAAAAAGGGAAATGAAAGAGAGCAACACAAACAGAGAAACAAAGCTAATATCCTTCAAATTGCTACTGGATTTCTCCCTGTGTCAGTATCCTACTGGACTACTCTGACCCGTAAGTGAATCTTTCTCCACAGATGCATTGAAAAGGCTCCATGGAAAATATCATGAGCTTCTTTTTGGAGGAGTTGTTCTACATGGGAGAAAAAAATAAAGAGAGAGAGAGAGATTTGTAGAAATGGAAAATACCTAGTAAATATCAATAAAATTTTCAAAATTTTGTACCAGGATGATTTAAAAAAAATAAAAAATAAAAAAATTCAAGTAACTATATACATAACAACAGTCCATTATCTGCTGGAGTTTTTTTAGGATGCAGACCATTACAGTACAGTATTGTCTGAAAAGACTAAATACGAATAGAATGAGATTCTAAGTTTTGGGAATATAAAATAAATCAGAAGAAGCTGTATTATCCACCATTTGAAATGTATTTAAAATATACTCATGTGGAACATTTCACATGATCTCAGAAATTCAGAATATGATGGACCAGAAGAACCAGGATCATGAAATTAATTAAGGAAAAACATTATTTGCCTTAAATACCAAGTAAGAAAGTCTGTTAGATTAGCCTTTTCTATGTCTGTTTCTTAATAAACAATCCATATATTTCCTGAAGTAATTTCCAGTTTCAAGCGTCCACGTTTTACAGCCTGTTATACATTCAGCTTGTCTTATGAGCTGATGATTTCTACTCTTAACAACAATTTTTTATACAGCTGACATGCAGAGTACCTTAGCTAAGTCTAGCTAATCATGATGTATGAGCTGAAAATCACAGAAAAAGTCACCTCAACTATTAGTCTTAGCTTTCCTACCTATTTCAGGTAGGCTTTTTGATAAAATGTACATAAACTCAGCCATCCTTCCTGCTGCTTATTACACTTCTGCTTGAGTACCACTCATAACATGGAGATATTTCCAGGAAGCTAGAAACTGTGGGGAGTTTGCAGAGTAAAAAATGTCCTTTTTTTTCTGTATGTTTGCCCTGAGTTTACATGCCAGAACAATGAATAAATGAAAGATGTTGGTTGTCACCAGGGACTGTCTCTGTCCATGAAAAGAATAAGAATATTTTTTAATCAGTTCGCCTTTGTTTTGCTTATGAAGAGGAGGAGAGGTGAAAATATCTGTTGGTAGCTCAAAATCTAGAGAAACCAACCAGAATTGACAGGTCTCTGAAGTGAAAGTTGGGACTTTTGGATTAAGGTTAGGCAATATGGAAACCTATCATCAGGGAGAGTTAGTGGAACTTTTTAAATACAGATTTGGCTTTTGTATTTTACTTCCTCATGCCCATAACATGAGAATGAGATGCTTTTTTTCAGAGGTCCAGCTCTCGTTCCCTTTTTACATCTGTATAACAGAATACAAAAGGCCAGAATGCTATGAGCATGATTCCCAATAGCCCTTGACACCACAGGTGAAATTCTGACTTTGAGTTTTAAATAAAAAACAAACCTTTGACTCACAGCAGATGTGAGTCAAAATGTAGGCAGTGTGGGTGAATGATAGTTTGAGCTTTATTTCAAGTTCAAGACCTGAATTAATACCCTAATGTGAACATAGATCGAGACATTCTCTGTTAACAGGGATCCCAGGAAAAAAATGAAACACTGAGAAAGAACAATGTTGTTCTTCCCAAATCATTAGGTGTTTTGGAGGTACACTTCATGTCTGCAAGGTTCTTTTTAACCTCTTTAATGGGGAAGTGCTGGAAATGGTGAGGAGATATAAAATCTTTTCTGCATTATTGAGGAGGAATTAGAAGTTGAAATTACTGTTAGCCTTTGTGACTAAGCCTCTCTGATCTGAACTTTACCCACCAGTTCTCAAGCCACAGCTTGAAATACTTTTGGGAATACTCAGGAAGAGAAAACCCCAAGGAAAAAATGTTTTGCTCATTTAACATTTTTGCCTGATGTTTTCAGTTTGCAGTTTGGATTTTGTCACCATCTTTTAGGAAAGTATTTCTGTTCTCTGGAGAAATGGATGAGAGAAACAAACTCCACAGGGATATTTAGGATTAAGTTATAAATGCTGACTGACTGGTGTACTTGAAACAGCTGCCTTGAGTCTACTCTTGAGCTCACTTTTATTCTTTGCAGTACTATTTTAGTAAAGATTTTAACAAATGCTTCACAGACAAGAATCTTTTCTTCCAGTTACCTTCAACAATTTTTGTTGGTTGTCTTTCCCTGACTGCAACATCAGGAACTTCTTATGGGAAAGTACCCACAATTCCTACTGTAAATTTGGCTGGGTGCAAAGTCTCAGTGACCTAAATGCCAGTGTAGCAAATCAAACTTTAAACTGAATGACATAGGATGAAAATGCAGTGTCATACTGACAACCTTTTGATTGTAAATTAAAGTGAGAAAATGTTTTTACGTATGGTTTCCTTTATTCTAATCCATTTTTTACCACTCAGGTAAAATGATAAAATTTTTTACAAGAAAAACGAAATAAAAATTTCTGTCATTAAATGAATACAACTGAGCATCATGAATTAGCTTCTTTGATATTGTAAGAAATTTAAGTTTTAAAAAATAGATTGATTATTTCATCAATTCAATACTCAATTACAATATTTTGCTCTTATTTTTCTGCGCAAAAATTTCAGCTGAGAAATTTTATACACTGTAAAGACAAAAATATATGTTGACAACAGGTGCTAATGCTAATGAATCTGTCAAATTCTTGGACAATTCTATTCTTTCCAAGTGCTCAGGATGCTGTTTTTGTAACTGATGTCATATTTGGTGCTCTCGTGAGAGGAAGAAGGCATGGAAAACTAATGTCATAAACTTTAAAGATATATTCTATGTCTTAAGGGAATTGCCATTGGCTATCAGAAATGATAATTTAGTGTTGATAAGTTGTTCATAATTTCCCATGTGAGACAAATTGACAGCCAAAGCTATATTTTGTTTTTTACTCATACTATTGGGTTTGGATTATTTTTTTTTTTACAGAAATTATTACCGTTTATAGCCAGATTTCAAAATATTCAAGAGAAGACATTATCTCTGCTGATATCTTCCAAATTACTTTTAGTAAGGACTAGTCAATAACCAGACTTCAGCTTCTTTGAAATCAAACTTCTTTGAGCACTATTGAGAAAATAAAATGTGGAAATAAAGGTAAGATGATGCAATATGAAAGTTATTTTCTATCAAACATTTTTTTGCTCATTACAGGATAATTTAGGCTGGAATGGATTTTTGGAAGTCACATATGCTGACCTGTTCCTCAAAGCAGAGCTATCATTTCAGTTGCCTGGGTTCTGGTTGAGTTTTGAAAGTCTCCAAGGATGGAAGTCCCACAGCTGCTCTGAGCAGCCAATTCTGGTGCTTCAACACATTCAGTGTGACTTTTTTTATAATCTTCCTTCTTCAGTCATGAATATGTTAATTTCTTTATTTCTTACATTACATTCATCTTTTTAAATTTTTTTTTTCCTGTATATTTTCCAGATTAGTTAACTGATCTGCTTCCTTACTGGGTTTCAGCTGGTCAAGATTGTCCTATAAGACACAGACACAATGCACAGTAAAACTAATATTACTAAAGGTACATGCAGTTTGAATTTGGAGATAGCAAGGTCTGCAGACTAGAAAGCTAAGAGGAACAATAATATTTTAGACTAACTGTGTATTTTATCTATATGTGACAGGCCTTGAAAGATATTTTTGATGGTGTGCTTCCCGCTTTCCAGGCGCCACCTGATCTTTATCTCGTGGAACCCTGCCCAAGCGATAACCACCCATGGTGGTCATAATGGGTGCATGTAGTTGTGATGGCGGCATCCGGGACTCAATGTGGTTTCGAGGAGACAGATAACAGCACAATAGCCAAGGGCTAACCTGATCAATGCTGATGCTGTGGTCAATATGCAAATATGACTATAGGTCAATCATCTTACCCCCATAAATACTGAACAGCCCAAGAGCCCTTTGAGCTCTTCTGAATGGCAACAGGCTGCACACCAACATCTCCTGTTGAGTAGGGACGCCCTCAAGGTTACTCCTTGAGGTTGAGAGATTCCTTGTCGCAATAGATCCTTAGTAAGTGACTAATAGCAGGCTGAACTTTGAAATCTTAGCTAAGTGATATAAAGGATTGATTGTGCATATATAATCCTTTAGACATAAACAGTTGACCAAGTCTGGGAGTAGGACTGGATCCAGCCACACCTAGACTCCTCTCTGAGAAGGAGTTTAGAAAGCAAGGGGGTCCTTTCTGAAACCTTGAGCCAAGGGGAGGGTCTCCCTGACAGCTCTGTCTGACCCTGCCCTCTATGCAGTAAATAACCCAGTGTGCCTTGCCATCTCGAATCTTGTTAAAACACTGTCACATTTACCATCAAACTTTGCTAAATTCCTGTTACATGTCAATAAATGTATTGCTGTTCTGCCTACGAGTAAAGTGCATTGCTCCTTCCACGACAGAAAGATATTCTATTTTTGAAACCTTTCTTTGAAAATTTCCTGATAATCTGAATGAAGAATCAAGGAGATCTAAGGCTCCTTCACTTGCCAGCTTGTATAGGATAATAAAAAACAGCACAATGGGAATAACAAATAGCGAAGCATTATCTGTATATGTTACTACAGCAATGAAATGGCAATATCAGAGGACACTGGGAATTTAAAGGGATCGTTATTTATCCAGTCATTTGTTATTTTGGAAGCCATTTCTTTTTTTGTTTGATTGATTTTTTATTTTAGTTTGGTTTGGTTTTTTGTCTTGTTTTTGTTTGTTTGTTTGTTGTTTCAGGTATTAGTCACTGGGTTGGTGCAAGTTCACTATTGGGCTACTTAAAATTGTATTTGCAAATGAGGTGCAAATGCTTGAGTGTGAATATTTGAATATATGTGAGAGAGAAAATACATGCACAGTTCTGTGCAATTGCAGGCAGAGTTTCATGGGACATGATAATCATAGTAGCTGGAACAATTAGTTGTCATGGATTTCATGCTCTGAAAGAGTAGCTTTGGATATCTACTCAGCATTGTACTGTGTTGACACCCAGGCATCTTGAAAACAACATCCCAAAGATTTCTATTACTGTTTGGTGGAGATATATGAGAGACTTGTTGAAGTCTAGGGTAGGGGCCTTGCTACTACTACTGATTTTAGGTGAAAGGCACAGGGTTTTTTTCTTGCTTTCTCGTTTCTTTACCAATAACTGGAGTAACATTTACTGTAATTGATTTTTTGCAGTATGTGATTTGAATATTCATAGTTATGGTGATTCCTCATCTTCATAAAAATAGCCTTTCTCCTAAAAATGAAATCTTAAAACATCACACTGTTAAGTTCCCAAATCTTATGCACTAACAGCTACTCTGGACAGAAACAGTTACTGGTTTACTGTGGGGATATCGTCACCATTCCAAGGTGGAGAATTACGATAACTATAAAAATAGTAAGAAATAAAAAGGTGTTTCCTATTCAGTTGTCTCTTTTTAGAATGATTTTATCTATCAGTGAAATAGTAAATACATTAAAAGAATGTTTGTTAGATAACGTTTTGGTCTGATGCATGACTAGCCCTGACATGCTGCAAAAGATCACAACAAATGAGGAATCAAAACATTCTCCAGTGATTACTGCCACCTACAAGACACAGATGAAGAACCAGGAGTGGGCAGAGACATCCCTAATAAGATTATAGTCTACTTTTCCTCACGTACCTATCAATGTCTGAAGGAAAAAGGGCAAGGCTGTAATAAATGATATCTGCAGTCCCAGAGCAGGAGGTGGGTTCAGGAGGGGGAGTGGAACTGACTCAATTTACTTTTTCAACAGTTTCTTGAAAGTCTAGTAATTCATGCACAGGCTCAAATGCGGAACAGTACCTTAAGGCAATACCTAACCAATTACCACTAGACCTAGCACAGTTTGCCACTATCAAAGATATTTGAGGTTTCTAAAATGTTATTGTTTTTACTGCTCATGGAACCTGCTGCATGTTGGGGAAGAGCAAAAGTATATTTTATCAAAATTGTTTAAAAGTGGGCTTGTGTGGCTGTTATTACACAGGCGATGTGAACAATCCTGAAGTTAGGAGTAATTGTAATCATGCTGGCTAACCATGCACTGTAATTGTGTTAGCCAGAGACAGTAATCTCTCAGAGAGTCACTGCTAGTAAGGGTGACAGTTTATGTTTAGGCCACACAGACTCATGGGCTGTATGCATAGCAGTGAATTAATCGTGCCCAGGAAGTGAGGCACAGAATGACTCATCGTTAGGAGTAAACTTCCTCAGGTCTGAGAGCACAACGTAGAGCACACAAGCTGCCTGCTGGGAATGGTCACTCCAGCCACGACTTGAACTGGGGTGGGAGAGCTACTTGGCCTAGACCAAAACATGTCCAAGGACCATTTTTGCAAGGATGGTTAAATTGCAATTTAACACGACAGACAGCTGATTCCCAGCGTCCAGGATTATGCTCCACTGCTATTCTGTTTACCAACATTTTGCAGCCACAGGCATTCTTTCAGATGGTGTAACTGCTTCTTTCCCACAGCAGCTTAGTGGATGGTGTATTACAAGCATGCTCTTTCCCAGAGTGTATGTTGCTCGAAGTCCTCCATTTGCATTGAATTTATTAAGTTTGAAGACATTCAGTAATGTAAAGCTTTTTGGACAGAGTTCCTAATTCTCCATTGATTTATTTCTATCTATTCTCTCTCTCTTTTTCTCCAGCTCCTTGGAAACTGACAGTATCTCCAAAGACATATGGGGTTATTTTGAGTGCTTTTTGGTCAGTGTGTAGTTTCCAGGGTGATGTTGGTGCTCCTCAAAAAAGTAACCAGTTGAACACAAGCTACACTCCACTTAATTTTATTTGAAGTAGCCTACTGAAGCACAAGGAAAAAGTGTATCCAATTTAGGGGAAAGTGCACACTCAGAGCCGCACAAAATCAGACACATATGGCTCTTGGGTGCTCAGCTGGTCATGCCAGAAGGTCCTCTTAAGGTGGTGGTGTCTGAACAGCAACACTCGGAGTCACTATCTCTGCTAATGTATAGAAATTGCATTTGATTTCCTTTATAGTTCACAGAAAGAAATGGGCAATTTTTCTGACTTTCTAAAGTGTACATTAAAATGAGATTAATATTAACCTAAGAGTGTGTTAAAGTCCTCTGACTGTAAAAAGAGCTTCTAAAAATAGATCAGCCACAGGTGTCTATGTTCTGGGTGTCTACATAGGATGAGGATGATCCTCAAAAACCTCTTCAAAAGTCATCTGCAGTTCATAATATTTGGTGAGTTATGCATTGGCATACACACTATATCAAGAAATAAAATGAGTGAGTCATTCATTGCTTGTTATTCTGAGACACTGTCCTCCTGAAATCTGTAATTAGAAAGTCCATAATTGATTTTTGCTACTACCTTTTTCTACCTTTTCTCCCCTAGTTGTCTCAAAATTAAAGCTGAAAGATTCATGTTTGTGCAAAGATTCTGAACATTATGGACTTGTGCCCTATGTAACTGGGTACTTAAACATGGCTATTTGTTGTATTAATATCTCTCATATCAGGCTTCACTCCACAAAAACAAAAGAAAATAGAAGGAGTCACACTATGACCTTCTCATGGTAAAACCTAAATTAGGCTTCTTCATTATGTTCTGCTTCATAGTTGTGAAGAAAAGAAAGAAAAGGGAAAGGTCAATATATTTACTTTAGAAACTTTTTTTAAAAAAAAAAAAAATTCGTTTCCTGTAGCTGCCGTACAATATAAAAACCACAGAAGACTTTGGCTGTAATTCTCATATTCATATGGAGAGAAATAACTTTTCTCTGTGGATTAATTTGAATGATACTATGTAGAAGCTCCATTTTCATAAAGTTGTTTTTGATATTTCTTTTTTATTTTAATGCTCAGCTCTTGTTCTGCATCACTAAAATAAATAAAAAAACAAAGCTGAAGACTCAATTTGAAGTTTGTTTCAGATTTTAAAACAAATGACAGAGTTTGTCCTTGTATTAGAATTAATTAAGCATGTCTGGTTTTGTGAAGTATTTTCAGGGGAATGGTAATTTCTAGACATTTCTAATGAAAACAGTTCATAACAAGATCAATAGCATGACTTTCTAATTATGAAGTTCTTGCTATTATTCGAGGACTTACTATAATCAGTTTAACTAATTACCGGCAGGGGGCTCACGATTAAAAATTTGGAGGGGTTGAAATGCAAAAGCAAACTGCTGTCTCCTTGTTACAAAAACATACTGCTAAGTTGCTTGACATCTTAATATAGAATGCTATCAAAAGACATCCTGCTACACCAAAGGCTGTTAAAATGAATTGCTGGATGTCCCTCTAGGAGCTTCACTGATTACAGATATTAGATGATTTTCAACTTAAATATAAACTTAGCAGATTTAACATGTAGCAGAAAAAACAGCGTGAGAGATACTACAGGCACCAGGCAGTTTATAGTCCATCACTGTAGGTACTCGATTCCTACGGTGTTGATATTCTAGTACCCACTGCCTAAGGTTTAACAGGGCATGGGCCATTTTCCAGTTAACTACAAAACCAGAAGGTGTTCAGCAACTGCAGAAATAAAAAATTGTGGGATGATGGTAAAATTTGTATGTCATTGTTATGGGAAAGAGTTGTTTCTGGACTTTTTAGTACCGATGGGTCTTTTTCATGGACTGAATGGCAAGCTTCCGGTCTCTTTGGATCAACCTTAGTAAAACATAATTTAGTACTGCTATGCTGGCAAGCTAGTAATTAGCATCACACACAGAGTGAGCCTATTTGTCTCCCTGTGATAAATATAATGTACACAAACAGGATACTCACATGAATGTAAATATATGTTGACAGCCTTATAATAAAGATGAACTAGTTTTAACAACTCCAGCAGCATGTAAAGCTTTTCTGACCGACTTACAAGCAGTGAGATATAAACTAAACTGGTAAGCATTTGTGATTAAACTAAAAATACAAGAAAATATATGGAAGAAAGTCAAATAATACAAAAATAATTTTTTTTGAGTATTTATTAAAAAAAAGGAAATATCCGTTCCTTCCAACGTGTACTAATTTTGTGACAGGTTATCCTCACCAGAATCATGCCAATATTTGATTGTGGACTTTGTGGACTGAACCAAGGATAAACTCAGGTTCAGTCATGCCCGAATTACTTTTTGTTTGTCTTTTGGAAATTAAGTGTATGTGTGCATGAGTAATGGAAAACAATTGTGGATATTAAAATACAAAGATTTAAATATGCTTTTGAATGTCTGAAATGTTCCAATAGCTATTAATAAAAGTAAAGTTAATGAAAGTGAATTTAGAAATTACAATAGATAGTGGAAGTTATTTCTTACACTGTAGAGTATGGCAACAGTTAGAAAACTCAAGCAAGATGTAGAATCCGTCTTTATGGATTTAATCTGATTTTTTTTCTCTTGGAGTAAAGAATCATAGAATGGTTTAGGTTGGAAGGGACCTTAAAGATCATCTAGTTCCAACCCCCTTGCCATGGGCAAGGACACCTCCCATTAGACCTGATTGCTCAAGAAGAAAGAGAAGATTTCTGTTTTTCTGCCATACCCAAAGTACATTCCCAACACCATGCATTTGAAGACAAACCTTAGTCTCTGCTGTTGATACTGTTCTTCTCTACATTAAATATTTAAGTATTCTTTAAAGCATCAAGTGAAAACTTAGGTCAGTTGTCTATATCTATACCTAGCTTCTAAACCTGACTACAATTACTATTAAATATTTGGTAAAGGTAGAGCAGAATCCCTGGGAGAGACTGACAGCATCCTTTCTCAAAGCATACTACAAGACAGTAGAGTATTCGCACTGGATATCTTGGCTGAGGTCCCTGAAGAAAAGCAAAAGAATTCTGTCATGGGCTTTGGATGAATGCTTTAGTCACTAGGTTATTGGGTAAGGAAACAGTCAGAGCCTGCGCTATAGGGTTGCAGCTCTTCTCTTGTTGGTTTTGTTTCAGGGGTGGGGTGGCTTTTGTTACAAATCTTTCCAAAACATTACATTCCAAAATAGGGGAAAAATTCATTTGGTTTCCCTAAACTTCCCTCTGCTTTGGGAAGAATTTTTCATTTTCCGGGTTTTCTTTTTTTTTTTTTTTTTTTTTCTCCCAGATAATCATAGATTAAACAGACAGAAAGTAACATCTGATCATGAAACAAGCCTCCTGTGTGACTCATTTATTTCATTTGTCTTGGTATGAAGAGCAATAATTTATGCCTGGCAAAATTCTTCCCATCCCAAGCATTGGATTTTTTTTTTACATTTTTACAATGCAAAATCAAAAAGATTTTCTATTTCTTCTGGTAATTATTTCAGTAGTTAACTCTTAAGGTGAGTTAGAAAGAACAAAAAGGATGCACTTTTGCAAAAATCGAGAAACTTTGAATTTTTTTTGATGCCATTATAGGATGAAATTAAGATCTTCCAAAATCTCTAAAAATGCAAGTAGAATCAAAGTATGAAAGACTCCATTTCCTGCCTGGACAACAGTCCAGCTGCAAGACCTCTCATGATTCAAGTTTTTTTCTCACAGCCAGAATAGAAACTGAAATTCTTATATCACCGAGGATGACCTGTACATGCAGCAATCCATGTTGCCTATGGTAGAAATGCCATTCAGGAACTGAAGAAAAATTCATGTTATGTAGAAAGTTCAGGGTTTCCACAAAGAAACAAGTATTTGGTGGTGGAGGCGGGGGGGAAGGGGGAGAAAGAGTCAGAATATTCTGTACTGCTCACTGTCAAGGATGAAGTTTTCATTTCTTTTAAATTTGAGTTTCTTTAATACTTTTAGCCACTGTAAACAAGCTACGTCTCAGCACTTTCTTTGCTAAGCTAAAGAAATATATCTCTTGAAGCTTCTCAGCTGCATTTAGTCTTCTAATTTTTCAGTACTGTTTTTCTTGTTTTGTGTCTTTGTGTTTCAATTTGCCAATAGCCATACTTAAGTGTATACATACAACTGTCACTCTAAATTAAAAAATCCGTTTCCACATGCTAAAAGCACAAATAAAATTGTTTTCTATTCTCACTCACTGTAAGTTCTTTTGTTTTCAATTGGAGAACAGCTATTTTCTGTCACAAATATAATGGATACTATCATTGAATGTTGTTTTTAGCAGTTCCTAGATCTTTTCAGAATCATTAGGTTCAATTTATCCCTTCCTCAGCTTTGCAACTGGCTGTACTAAAATATATTTTGTGCAAATATTCTTAATTTACTAAGTAGTTCATATTTGTATGAATAATTGCCTTCTTGGCTATTTTTTTTGCTTTTCTGCCAATCTTTTCCTCTGTAAATTTCATCAATATTGCATTTATGTTTTTACTCGGGATCACTTCTAAAACGTTGAAAAACACCAGGCTAATCCTAATGGACCTCAGCTAGAAACACTGTAACTTGATTGTAATTCCTGATGCTGGCTGTTATATTAAATATACCGGCAAACTGCCAGAATAACAGTATCACAGCAAGGCTGAGGTTGGAATGGACCTCAGGAGATGATCTTGTCCAACTTCCCCGATCAAGCAGGGATACCTAGAAAGAGTTGCCCAGGAACTTGTCCAGATGGCTTTTGAATATCTGCAAGGATGGAGACTCCACAGCTTCTCTGGGCAACCTGTGCCAGTGCTTGATCACCTTCATAGGAAACAAAGTCTTCTGCTGTTCAGGCTGAACCTCCTGTGTTCCAATTTGTGCCCATTGCCTCTTGTCTTACCACGGGGAACTACGGAAAAGATCTTGGTTTCATCTTCTTTACACCTTCCCTTCAGATATTTATATACTTTGATGAGTTCCTCCTGAGCCTTCTCTTCTCTAGGCTGAACAGTCCCAGTTCTCTCAGCCTTTCCTCATAGGAGAGATGCTCCAGTCCCTGCTTTTGCTGAGAGATGTCTTTAGCAGCAGCAAAAGTGTTTGAGCCTTTGCGATTTCTTGCTCAAGATCCTCAATCATCTTAGTAGCCCTTTGCTAAATTCTCTCCGGTATGTCCGTGTCTCTCTCATACCGAGGATCCCCAAACTGGACAAAGTACTCAAAGTGTGGCCTCTGCTGAATGGAGGAATAGGATCACCGTCCTTGCGCTACTGGTAACACACCTCTTAATGCAGCCCAGGATACCATTAGCCTTTTTTGCCACAAGGGCAGATTTGTGGCTCATGTTCCACTTGGTGTCTAACAGGACCCCAGGTCCTTTTCTGAAAAGCTGTCTTCCAGCTGGTCAACCTCTAGTATGTACTGGTGCCTGGGGTTGTTCTTCCCCAGGTGCAGGACTTTGCACTTCTCCTTGTTGAACTTCATGAGGTTCCTTCCTGTCAGCACATTTCTCCAGCCTGTTCAAGTCCCTCTGGATGGTAGTACAACCTTCTGGTGTATCAGCCACTCCACCCAGTTTTGTGTCATCTGTAAACTTGCTGAGGGTACACTGCCACATCATCCAGATTGTTAATGAATTTTTTGACCAGTATCGGACCCCGTATCACACAGTTGTTGCATAAGTTAATGTCAACTTTACTAGTGGCTTTTAATACTTATTTTACTATGACATCATGTACACTTTATACTCTACCTGTTCTATCAAACATATCACATTTACATAGCTTTCTTCAGCTGCCAAATCTGTTCTTTTAGTGCCTTAAAACCAAGTTTGCTTGATAGGCCATTTTCCATAAAACCTTCTCCTATTCTGTAATTGAATATCATACTAACTCATTCATTATTTTGTGTTGAAGTTAAGAATTTCAGTCTTCAGGGAAGCAAAATGTGATATTTCACATCTGATATATAACCTACACATCAATAAACCAGCACAGATTTGGGATATTAAATCGTAAATACTCAGAATAAACTATTTGTGAACAGTCTACAGCCTACTAATTATTCATGTAAATTGAAGAATGGGAAAGATTCATTATAAATTATTCAGCCAACTCTCTTGGATAAATGTGTGTGTAATCATTTATTAAAATCTGTATAGTATATTGAACAGTAAAATGTTATATTTACTTGGTCTAAAAGATGATAGTATGCTAGGAGTGGAAAATGGTCAAATGAACAAAATGAGAAGATATATGAATTTAAAATAGCCAGAAAGTTCTTTGAGACAAAAAGGGAACAACGGAATGGTAAGAACATGTGGATATACAAATTCAAAAGTTATATATAATATTTTATGATGTAGTTCAAGATTAATGAGTTAGTTACCATTTTGCAGAGTACTGATTATGAAATACAAAAATAAAACATTTGAACGCCCCCTAATTTTTATTAAGTTCAGTGAATTAATACCAGAAAATAAATCATGACATTTTTTAGTTGAAGATCCAAATGAACAAAATATGTAGCCTGCATAGTTAAACTGAAGCTTGAGAAAAAATATGTTTATCATCATTTGTCTAGATACTGTGCGGAAATATTAAAAGAAGAGTGTTTCTGGGACTTACGAAGTATAGTGTATTGCACAAGAAATAACCTAATAAATTCAAAATCTATTTGAAAAAATAAAAATGAAGATTTCCTTGCTTTTTTTGCTGTGTACTTCCAAAGCACCAAATGCACACTGTTAGAAGGAGAAATGAAGTATATTTTATAACGTACATTTTTTGTTTCCTGTGTTGAATGGAAACAAACAAACCACCACCAACAACTCCCTCCCTCAATCCATAAACCAAATAATTGAAGCTACAAAGCTTACCAACCATTTCTTTAGGTAAGGGAACTTTTTTTATTTGCCCCCCCCTCCCCTTCACTTTTAATTGACAGGTTCAGAAAGAGTTGCTTTGTGCCCTGGAAGGTAAAAAATGTGTGAGATGTGTGGTACTAAGAGGGTTAGATTATTCTGAGATACTATTAAACAAGCAGATTCACTTAATTTTAGAGAAGAGACACCAGAGAGAAGCTGAAAGTCCATGTCAGGTGGGCTGAGCACAGGACAATGCAGGACTTCAGATTCTTCTCCAAAACTTACTTCTATCTAACAGACCACCTTGATATTAAAAGTCTAAAAAAGACATCAGTATTCTCTGGAGAAGATTAAAAAAAAAAAAAAAAGAAAAACATCCTGAAACTGAGGTTAAAAATCACTTTAATTTACTAAGTGGCTACCCAGTCTTGAAAAATGATAAAATTCCTGGGCATCCCTCTGTTTAGCTGAAACTTTTTCACATGTGCCTGGTTAGTCAACTCAACCAACTTCCCTCTGACTTACAAAAATTAAGGAAACCTTGTTCTCACCACCAAGGAGGGGTTGGTGGGGAATGTGAAGCTCAAGGGCAACCTTGAGTGCAGTGACAACGAAATGGTGGAGTTCAAGATCCTTAAGGCAGTGAGGAGGACGCAGAGCAAGTTCACTATCCTGGACTTGAGGATAACTTCGTAAGCCAGGTAATAGACAGCCCTACCGGAGGGGATGACATACTGGACCTGTTGGTCACCAATGCTTATTGGTGACAGCACGATTGGAGGCAGCCTGGGCTGCAGTGATCATGCACTAGTGGAGTTCACAGTCCTGAGAGACATGTGTGAGGTGAAGAGGAAATTCGGGACCCTGAATTTTAGGAAAGCAAACTTCCAGCTCTTCACAGAGTTAGTCAATAGGACCCCCCTGGGAAACTGCCCTCAGGGGCAAAGGAGCAGAACAGAGCTTGCAGATCTTTAAGGACGCTTTCCATAGATCCCAAGAGCTCTCGATTCCTAGGTGTAAGAAATCAGGAAACAAAGGCAAGAGGATGGCACGGCTGAGTTGAGACCTGCTGGTCAAACTAAAGGGCAAGAAAGAAATGCACAGGCAGTGGAAGCAGGGACAGGTATCCTGGGAAAAGTATAGGGATGCTGCCCAGTTCTGTAGGGATGGGGTCAGGAAGGCCAAGGTGCAACCAGAGCTGAACTTGGCAAGGAACAC